>VFFE01007706.1:1248982-1261182 GCA_008921705.1 Burhinus oedicnemus
GGGGTGGGGGGTGGGGGTGGGAGTGGGGAGGTCTTCTTCCTATAGCAGTGGAACGATATCTATTCAGACACTGGGATTTAAAAGAAAAAAACCAACAACCCAAACCAAAAAAGTGGAAGTTATTTCTGAAAAGTGCATGTACATATTGTGACTTGCAGCAGAAATCACTATTCAGAAATGCTATTCTGAAACTGATGCAGATAACTTAATGAAAATTAATTAGGAACTTGTCTCAGCATAAAACAGCACTACTTTGTAACACTCCATGTTAAGCTAATGATGTAAATTGTGGATGTGTTTATTTTCTTACAAGTCGACTTACACTAACTGAAAACAAGGCAGTTTGTCACCCGAGCACATGTCCTGTGTGAACTGTTAAATAAAATCAGACCTACTTTGCTAGCTGAAACCAGAAGAGTTTATGGTATATTGAACCCACAAATCATGATCCACATGCCCCAATTCCATCATTACATTTCACAAAGAATGATATGAGCTGACACCGCATAGGCAGGCAATGTAAAGTTTCCCATATAAAGATAAATACAGTGTGCAGCATTTCCCTGCTAGACTTCAATACATGCAATTACTGCAGTTATAATGGAACGAAACCTTTGCTGTGACTGAAACAACCAGGGTATTCAGTCTCTGCCATAAGATTTCTTCTACTCTTCTATGGACTCCAAGGGCAGGAGAAAAATCGACATTTCCTGTTATTGTTCAGAAGATTTTGCAATTTCTTGGACTGATTTTCAACTAAGCCAGCCTGGTCAGGTGGAATCCAATTTTCCTCCACTACATTTTGTTAATGAATTGCCCTGATTTGGCACCATTCACTTTTATTTTCATACGTAAGACTTAAGCAAAGAGCAGGAATATGAGATGAAAGTGGAGTACATACAAATGAAACACATTTCCATCTCCTTTTTAAGGCAAAATGGCTAGCAAGTCCACAGCAGCAATTAGCAATGAGTTCTATTCATCCAGTTCATACCTGATTCATATTATGTCATTGATTTAAGTAGAAAAAACAGTGATCTGATGATAAAGCTGACTTCCAGTTATATTGCATAGCATGATTTTTAAAAAGGGAAAGAGGATGTACTTCTCAGCAGGCAGTATCTTTGGTACGCCACATTCATTTCATTAGCTCAGTGCAAAACAGATGTTGGAGACGGTACAAGCTATTCATGCCAATAAGCTAATTGTTTTTTCCTAGCGCTGATTAGCAAAGATGGAGTCCTGTCTATATCTTGCCTCCAGGGCTCTGTTCCTCCTATCTCAAAAGCAGTGTACACTGCATAATCCCATACGCCACCTTTGAATTCCACTTGCGTGGTAGTCCTAGTGCTGTGCTTACAGAAAATATCAAAGCACGGTATAGCTGCCACTGAGCTGCGTTCACAGAGTACCAGTGCCAACGCATGGAAGGGATGATTTTTACAGTGCACGGGAAAACATATTTAAGATGCAGAGCACAATGAAGTCATTTAACATTAAGGGCTCTCCATGGCATTGACAGTGAGATGATGAAATACCAAACCATCTCTGGGAGCTGATACCTGTTTAGAAAGGTTAGGAGAAGCTAAATGAATGCTAAATCACGGTCTTCTGAAAATACAAGATTTCTTCCTGCTTCTAAGTGTTTAATAGATATTGCCTGCAGGAAATGAGTGCCTCTGCTTTGCTAAGCTTCCACAGTTAGACTCAATCTTTTTTCACCAGAAGCCCATAACTGGGCAGCAGAACTCAGGAGCCATTGTGGATGTGGACAACAGCTGGACCATGAATTCTGCAAAGCTCATGTCTTCTTTAAACAAGAAGAAGAGGATTGACATCTAGCCTCTCATAAAATTGGGAATATGAAGGGAGAGGAATAAAAAGGCCGGTCACAAAGAAGAACGTAAAGAACTGACATATAGCTGCAGTGGCTGAAGCTGTGAGATGGTTTTCATTAACCAGAAGTTACAAATGTAACTTCTTTGACAATCAGGTCAGTGAAAACTATTTGCATATAACTCCTAGGGTTGGATTTGGATTGTAAATTTGGCCACACTTAGATTTGGGGTTTAATTTGGTACTACCCAAAACTAAAGCCAGAGGCTAGAAGTGGGTAAGCAGTTCTTTGCATTAGCCTCTAGAGGGGGAAGGTTTCCTTCAGCTTTGGAAATAATGTGCATTATTCGCTAAAAAGCTGTTTTTGCAGTAGAGACAACTCTTACACAGTCCTGTTGCCTAGACTTGGGTCTGCACTATTTATCATTATCCTGCCACCGTGCCCCTAACCTACTGCAATAAAACTGTTTTCAGGCTCTTTCTTATTTCCATTGATATATTATTGCATTCATTTGCCACCAATCCTGTTAACAGCACAATTATCATTTTAATGATAAACTTTTTCTGTGAGAACTTCCCCAATGAGAAGAAAATATGACTTAGCATAAAGGTTGCACTCAGGAGTTCATAATAGTACAATCACAATCGTACAGACCCACTGCTCACTTGCACTGGTTGTTAGAACTTATTTTTACTCTTGGAGATAATTCAAAGGAAGAAAAAAAAAGCTGAACAGTTAGTTATGAAGACTTAACAATATGACATTACAAAGCCTATTTATTTCTCTGATTCAACTTGATACCATAAATCTATTGATAAAAAATTGCATTATATTGCGACAGGTAGATCACATCTACAGTGTTAACCAGGGTTTCATTCTGCCAGCTTTCTTTTCCATGATATCATTACGAGTGGGATTCAAATTTACTTTTCTTCAGTAGAGGTGTCAACATCTAAGCAAGGTGTCAGAGCTTCCATTAGCTCCAAAGAAGAAGTAGTTGAAACTAAGTCAATTACATCAAAAAGTAGAAATGAAACTTGGTAAGATGAATAGTTAGAATGGCTCTCTCCATGGACAAGATCTCTAATAACCATAGTGGGAGCTTAGACAGCTACCTACATAACTTGTAGTGTAGGTGTTTGGAGCTGAATCTCACCACAAAAGGAAAATTTTAAGGAAAATAATCTATGTATATGGATATGGATCTGAGACAGCCACAAGGATAATATGGGAATGATTTAGGCATGGAATATTAGCTGTTTTGTGGCTGGCAAATCTGATAGCCTCAGATCTCTGAAATGGTTAGTTAAAATAAGTGGTAGGCAAAAACAAACTTTGTCTTGTCAGCCTCTAGTGCAAAAACTCACTGGTCATTTTCTCCACTCTCTTAAAATCATAGGATACTTATACAGGATGATGCTTGCAGCCTTATATTTTGCCTTCTGATTTAATGTTATTCCAGCAAGAACTTGGACAATGGGCACAAACTGAAACACAGAAGGGTCCATCTGAACACCAGGAAACACTTTTTTTACTGTGAGAGTGACTGAGCGCTGGTTGTGGAGTCTCCTTCCCTGGAGTTATTCAAAAGCCACCTGGACACGGTCCTGAAGCACCCTGCAGGGGCACTGGACCAGATGACCTCCAGAGGCCCCTTTCAACCTCAACCATTTCTGTGATTCTGTGAGATAATACCAATTGTTGAAACAACCCAAGGGCTGCATATGGCTGCAGTGTTGACAGACCAGAAGAAAGAAATGCATTTTTCTTGATGAGGAGATTGAATTGAGGGAGAAAGATCACAGAAAATATTGATTAGGAGAGCTTTTATTAATAAGGCTGCTCTTATTAATGGAATCCATCTGTTATTATTAATAGCTGGTAACCATTCACACTACATGTGCATGTCTGTTCATACAGCTCACTCTTGCACTTGCACACTCACTCACAGTTACTCACTAGTGCATGGCTGGGAGGCCAACCCCAGCTGTTTGCACAGAGGCACAGGGTCGTAGCAGCCCACAGGGGCTCTTAGGTCGGTGTCCAGAAAGTCCCTCAAAGGGTCCTTCATTTCATCAGGTGTGTATGTAATCCTGCAGCCTGGCCACATGTAGCAGCAGCAGCACCCTCTTGAATGTGATCCCATTTACACAACTGGCTGTTGATGCCAGTGTGGGCAGGTGTCCAGCTGGGGCCAACTTTTGGTGCCCCAAGTTTACCAGTCCTTGCAAAGCCAGCCAGACTGCCAATCTCAGGAGCTTATCAGTGCCTGGGAGACTGCTGCACGCTGCTCTCTGCAGCCTGCTGTATTATAACTTTCTCCATCCATACACCGAGGTACCTATAGAAATCACTCACACAAGCTCACACAAAAGGCACTTTGTCCCCTGCTACGTGATATGCTTTAGCAGAAGCAGCTAGTGGGAGACCTAAAATCCTGTTATTCCAGATGCATATTTATCCTTACATAGTAGTTGTAATAATCATAAGAGCTGGTAATACTACCAAATGTACATTATCCTTAAAAGATTCTATTCAAAACAACATGGTAAAAGAAGAAAATACACTTCCGGATTTATTAAACCATCTTATTAAAACAAAATGCTCTCTTAAGATACAGTTAACTTTTTGACACCCCCTTTTCTTGGATAGCAAATATTAATTAAATGTATTATCCTTAGTTTCCTTAGAATAATTTAATTTCTGTGTTCCTGAAGCTGTATTTATTATAGCTTTTGGGTTAAAGTGTCACCACCTTCTATACAAAGTTCATATTACATTCCAAAAAAATTGTATAAAAACTTTAGATTATATAAAAAAATATTGGGGATATTGGGCAGAGTTGATTGTAAACGTATTCTCCAGGTCTAGTTTGACTTGACTGAGTTCCTTTAGTATATCCAGAGTGGGTAACATACTTCAGAGTAGAAAAAATTGGGATCTACTGACCCTGGCCAGCTTAATGGGATCATGGTCTGCTCCTCTTCCTCCACAACTTATGCTTTCCTCATTTGTTTACTCTGTCTCACTTTAAAAAACTAAAGAAAAACAACAACCAAATAAAAATAAAAAAACAAATCCAGTTCCCTTACATTTTGAAAGCCATCATTAATCCATTTTCTCCTTCTGCTGATCTCAAGCAAGCTGCCTGCTTCATGCTTCCTAGTATAATCATGGCCTCAGGACTGGTTTCTCCAAAGTCAATACAGGGTTTTTAAATAACACCTTAAAATATGTTGTAGAACCTACAGCTGCAGACAGCCATCTCAGGATGAGAACATTAATGCTTTCCAAAGTAGCTCTCATCAGGAAACTTAAAGGACATTACGGCTGAAACCCTAGCCCCGGTTTCATGCAGTGATGGATGCTGCGCTGACAGCAGCAGCAGCACCCACTCTACTTGAGTGCAGAGAGACTTTATTTAGGCAGCATTCACTGGCACCTTGATAGCAGTGATGGAGGGCACACATCATCAGTGGTAGGGGTACTGTAATTTGGAACCCCTTGCAGTTTACCACGTCCTTACTGGCTTGCGTTGAGCCAGGATTTCCCAGAGGACTACCACAGGCGTGCTGTCCTTGCCACATGTAATAAACCCAGCGCTTTGAGGAAGGCACGCTGTATCTATAGGCACACTGTAACTGGGAGCGCTACAGGTCCTAAATCCCACTCAAGTTCAGAGTGTACATATGTAAAACAAAAACTCACACATATAAATGAAAAAGTTTCTCAGAAACATCAGTACAAATGTTATTAATACTTTCCCCAGTGACTTCCACTTGTGCAGCTGGTTTAGCCATGAAAGAGGTGGAAGAACTAATTCCCTAATGTACTTCAACTTCATAGCATGTCTACAAACATTTTTAAGCTCAGGGGCACTTTTAAAATGTTGTATGGCTGATCATCGAACAATCAACAGCTTACATTTAAAACTTGCTAGAAAGTTTTAATTCTAACTGATTTTTTATAAGGACGTTTGTAAGTTTATTCCAGTCCTGTCAGAACTAAAGCCTGCACATATCCAGGATCTGTGGAGCCGTGGTTAGGACAGTACTATTCTTGAGCTACTAACCTAAAGCCTTAACTTCGGGTCAGAGCTGATTTTTATTCTGCTGGCTCAAAAGGCAAGTATAACTCTGTCCTATCTGTCTGAAAAAGAAAAAGATACAGAAACAACACAGTTTCCAAATTAAGGAGATGGCTAACACACACAGCCATGGGGTAGTTACTTATTTAACCTCTGAAAAATTGCTATTTGTAGGTGGAGTTTCAATATCTGACAGCAAATAACTGGTTGGTTTTTGAGAGTCTAGTTGAATCTGACCTATGCATTCAATCACACTCTCTTCCCATATGTAAAATTAAAACTTAAATTTATTTTGCATTAACGTGGAGCATACACATTCCATGACTCAGGAGAAGCAATGACACAATACACATCATGATACGGTGATATCATGACTCGCAGAAATATCAAGCTATCGAATTTTCCAGACCAGAAAACCAGAGTAGATGAAGTACAAATACGCTAAATAAAAATCAACCTATTTATGTAATGTTGAGACATTTGTGAAATCTGATGAAATTCTGGAGGCAGCCACTGGGCAAGTGAGGAGTCTCAAACAGAGGTTTAATGATACTATACCAAAAAATAAAATTAGATGTTTAAGAAAAATAAATCAGTTTCCTGAAAAGTAAACTGTAAAATAATATATCTGCTCAGTTTTATTGCAGTCCCTTTTGAAATCTGCTTTCTGCATGAGAAAGGCAAGAAATCCCATGAAATTCAACTGTTCCACTTTACGCCGCTATTCATGTCAAACACTATGACATGTCTTTCGAAAGCTGCTTCTTCATGTTGCCAGATTCTTTCAGTTTATCTCATTCTTTCTCTTGTTCTGGAAATGCCTCTTCTCTCACACTTTCGCTGGTTTTTAGTGACTGCTTTTTCCTTGAAATTTATATAAATATAAGCTCTTGAATCAGCAGGCGTTTCTCAACAAAAAATAATTTTCTCTCATTTTCGCCTTAGCATCAACTTCCTTCCTCTAACTCACGTCAGATTGCTTTCAGGTTTGTGCTCAGCTTGATCTGGTCTTTCATATATCATTCATTACCTTCTGCTGGCCACGCCACAGTACTTTTTCATATTCATTCTCCTGTCTTTTTTTCCTTTTATCAGATAAAACTGAGCGCTTATTATTAAGCAATCTTTCAAGCCTTTGATGCCCTGCCTGCTTTCAGAGAGACTAAATAACTATGTTTATACATTGACATGTAAAGTACCAAGTTGAGCTTTATATGACAAAGCTGACTCAGTGACTTACTAAATACTAGGACGATTCCTGTTACACTAAACAAGCTGAGTCTTCTAAGCACATCAGATTTGCAAAAGCTAGTGGGGAAAAAAAAGCGCATCTACTTAAATACTTAAAGGGGAAAAAAAAAAATCATTAAAAGTGCAGGCAATGAAGCATTTCCATAAGGCAAGCCCAGGAGTTTGCTAACAGATAATGCCTTTCCAGAAGGAAAAGTTAGAAGAGATTTGGCACAGTCTATGCATACATTTTGTAATCTCTAAAACTGAAATACAAGAGAGACTGATTAGGGCTACAGGAATGCAGCACTTCTACATCCCAGAAGACACATAAAGGAGAAAAAAGAAAAGAATTTGTTAAAAGTTAATTTAAAAAAACCAAACCACCAAAACCACCTGCAAACTGACTTTCTACATGAAATGCAAATGTATTTCCTATATAAGGACTATAAAACTTAAGAAAGACTGAAAATGAAAGCATGAGAAATTTTTTCTAGATGGCACTGAACTTAAAACGGAATTCAAGAACTACACTAGTGAAACTACATAAATGTAAGCAAAGGTATTTGGTATTAATTCTGCTTCCAAGGTATTTCAAAGTAATCGCACAGGTCTCTCAGGGCTTTTAAAACATTGCGGCTAAAATGGATCATTTTGTCACTTAACATGAGTACTGTGTAGGAGGTTTAAAGTTTATGTCAGGTCAAGAAATACTCTATTTGTCTGAGAAAAATATCCTTTTTGGGGGCTGTATTATGTACACATGGAAGAAAACAGCTTCGATTGCAAAATCTTTCTTTAGCTCTCATCTGGATCTTAGTTCAGAAAACTGGTGTGCTCTGACAACTTCTCTGTGTACTCTGAACATTAACACAGGGTTTTCTTAATATTTTGAAGATAATCAGTCAATATAGGTGTTAAAACATTACGCTACAATAAAATGGTGATTGCTATTTTGTTTTTACTTTCTCATTACTGCTCACTGCCTCTTCAAACTTTATGTTTAGTTAAACCTTTTCAAGCCTGTGGCAATATCTGAAGAGACTGTGTTAAAATTAATTACATCTTTGAAAACGTTTAGCCACAGTCCTGCTCTTACTGAGTTTTCTGGAGAGTTACGTCAATGAGAAGAGCAGCAGGTGCAGGTTTTCCTTCTGTCCTGTCATACCACAGTACTCACTATACAGATGGATCTGTTACACGCTTGTGAAAGACAACTTCAAGGGGGGAAATGCTAAAGAAACTTTTAATTTTAAAATTAAAATAGGATAGGATTTTGTTTCGGGGGGGGGGGAAGGGGAAGGGGGCAGAAAATTTACTTTTCTTTGCCAGTAGCATGAAGGGCCTGGAAGGAGATAAGACCTGTGTTAAAGCTGCATACCACAAAGTTCAAAGCATGAAACAGGCTACTCCATTTCACTGGTTCCCATACTGCATGCAATGACGAGAAGTATGAACTAGCCAGGTTGTTAAAGGAAACAATGGAAATTAGGAAAGTTTATCAATTCCAGGCAATTTATGTGACATTGCACAAGAACCATGCCTGTGCCTCTGTTTATGCGTGCCAGAAACGGGAGCAAAGGAGAGCGTGATGCCGATGCCCCCGCTGACTCCACGCGTAGCGACTAGGATCATGAAGTAGCAGAGGTACATTCAGGACACACTGCATCTGAGCTCATAAGGCATTTCAAGATTAATAGCTGTAGTCCAAAGTCATTTGAACGTAGCTGCTATGCTTCAGGGCCCAAGTTGACAAGCCCACATCACGCCAAGCTGCTGTTTTCTTTGAACTTCTTTTCCTGAGAGGAAGCCTTTTTCAAAACAAATAAATGTAATTCACAGAACTTGCCTTCTTAACTAACTGACCTCTTCCCACAGCAAGCATGGAGACAAAGGGACAAAGGAACCTCCACCATTTAAAAAAAGACTATAGGAATGGGTCAACAGCCTATAACAGAAGGCAGCACACAATGACAATTGCCATGATGATGTGTTGTTCACGTCTCATTCACTGAACAATAGTCAGCTTCTGAACTGGTGATTTAAGAAAGGGGTCAATGTTTTCAGCGATAAACACCAGAGTTCTATCAGAAATGACTGCAAGACTCCCTTTGATTGCATAGTGGTAAGAATTGCACTGAATTCAGAAAGAAAAGACCATGAAACAGGAGAAGGGATTTCACGGGGAAGAGTTTGTGATAATGTAATTAAAATCTCTATGCACAAGGGAATGAAGTAAAGGCTGAATTGGCTTTTGCCCACAGGCATTTCCAGATTTGATTGCTTCACTCGGTTGGTTTAGCATTCTTTAGCACACTTTTGTGCTTTCAACATTTTTCATGTGGCATATAACCAGTGGAGAAAAGTTATTTCATTATGTAACTCAGTGGAATTACTCCAGTACGGAATACAGTTCACCATCAAAAGTGATTTTGTAGATTTTAAATATTCGCTATAAGATGAAATAACAACTATTTAATCATAACCTAAATCCTAGGTATGACTCTTCTGAACATTATTGTAAAATGCATGAATGCACAGGTAAAACAGAGCAAACTGTTAACATCTCTAAATCCAGGGTACATATCCGTGAGCTACAAGTTAATTCTGGGCCCTGACATGCAAATAGGCAAGCAGCCAAACTATCATGGGCCTCTTTCACTTTGACCGACTTAGACTTTGAAAAGCTTTTCCAAAGAACATGCACTGAAACTGCTTTGTTCTCTGGCATAGACTTAGTCTTGAAAAATCAGCAGTTTCAAATGGAAGGAAAAGACTTATCAGAATATTCTAAAAATAACTGTATTTGAAGGCCAAGTCTGGTCTGCAGTGTGTAATTTGAGCTCATCTTTTCTAAATGACAAAGACCTTTCATATTTTAGCATATCTACATATTATATGTTCTGGAGTTTACTTTAACAAAATACCTAACAATAGGAAGGCTGCCTTATTTTTTTTTTTTAAAAAACAACTTTAATATGGAAAGAGATCTGCCTCCAAAATGAACCTGTTAAACTTTGTAGAAACAATACCTTTTCATCAGGGTATATTATGAATATGAAATTCCACACAACATTAATTTTGATATCATGAGAGCCATAAAAACAAACCCCTCAAAATCCCCCAAATAACCCCAACCTCACAACTCTGGAGACCTACCATAAACAAAATAAAATAAATCCTGCAATTTAGAGAACTCAAAAAACCTCTGATAACACTTGTTCCTATAGGTAATATCAATTTACTTCGGTAGCACTGCTTTGTCATTTTGTTTTATAGTGCACCTGTCAGGAAATTTGGTTATAATGTAAAAAAGAAAAAAAAAATAAAAAGGGCAAGAAAAACAGTCCAAACAACTTTTGATTCTTGTCTTGTTGTTAAACTTAGCATTTAACCTGATATAATTGAATTTTATGAGGGGACCTGTTGTTAAAATAATAAGACATGGCATTTGTACTACTCTTGCTCAAACAGATTCAGGAGGATCCAGTTCTTTTCAGGTACTTATTATCAATGAAATTACTTCCAGGAAAGGGAGCTATGTTTTCTGCGTCCTACAAAACTTGCAGTGATTTAGTTGTTAGAAAAACTATTGCACTGACATAAAGTGGAGAGGATAATATCTATCTTTCACATTTCTTAGTTTAATTGTTGTACTGCAACTGAATATGACACACAATGTAAGAAAGATTAATGATGAGAGAAAACTGAAGTCAGCAGCCTCAGGCAAGACAGTTTCTCAGAAGAGGCTTCAGAATCTCAGAAGAGATACGATTAACCTTAAATGAATTTGAATTTTTTACCTTTTTCTTTCTTTTCTGATACAGCACTACAAGACTTGTTTTTCAAGTCTTTCTGAAAAAAATTTACAGCTTTCTAATTCTTGAATGGATTTTAAATAAATTCAGATAGTATTTCACCCAAGCTTATTACATAGTGTCAAGAATTTGCTAACATTGATAAGTTTTTAACTATGATTAACGGTATCCCTATCATATCTGACCTAAGTTTCTTCAGTAGATTCAGCTCTGTACTAAAACAAACAAAATGGGTTCGAAGCCATTAGAGCAGCAGTGGTGAAGTACTGTTTGCTTCTGTCCCTAGAGGTCCTGAGGACATGCAGTGTCTGTCCCCACACACTTCTCTTCACATCGCACTTCTACTGCTCCTCTTCCCTACAAGGTCTTGCCTGGTCCTTGGCCTCTTCCTCTCCTCCTCAGACGTTATAAATATAAAATATGCTTCTTTTCTCATCAGAGAGATATTAGGACATTGACAACTCATCAGCTTTCTCCTCTTCAAGTCTTTGCAGGCAGCCATCCTGGGCCCTGAGAGAACAGCAGGGCATTACGGCTAGGTGAGTGGCAGGCTAGTTAAACCAATGGAGCAATGGCTTCTGATAGACAGCTCCAGCTGCTTCACCAGAAAACTCCTCCTTGGTCCTGTCTCAGTTCCCATCTGCCCCTAGATTCAACTACAGGATATGCAGGTGTCCTAATTGTCTTCCTCATAAGGTTTCCTAATTTTTAACAATGTCTTCAGTATTGCGTGTGTATCTTCAAGTGGAAGACACTCCATTACCAGTATCATTTCATTGACAAGGCTGTTGTAGGAGGATCACACCACCCTTTTGCCAACGAGCCAGCTGGATGTGTTTGAATTAACAGTTAAACCTCAGATTCTCACACACAAAGACCAGCCACCAGTAGTGAAAGCCCTACTGCCACTGATTATATACAGAGGTAAAGTATATGAATGAATCTTTGCGTTTGGATTGCTGCGTATTCTACATCTGATGTCCTCAGAGGACAGATAAAATAAGATTAAAAAATGATAAAATGAGAGAGTCCTCAACCTTTCTCATTACTTGCAGAGGGATTCACTACATTTAAGTCATTATTTTATTACAGTTTCCTTTAGACACAAGATCTGAAAAATTCTTATCAAGAACTTGAAAACGCTGAGATGTTGTGCAAATATTTTGCCAAACTTTATGCCTGAAGCCAGGAAAGAAAATGCTTCAAGAAAAAAAAAAAAAAGAAAAAA
>VFFE01007706.1:1261202-1314685 GCA_008921705.1 Burhinus oedicnemus
ATTAGCAGGACTGATGGGAGGAGGGAGGATTTGAGGAAATCAGAGAATGTATTTCCCCCTTCCCCCAGAATTCTGGTGTGGCAGGGGGTTGGAACATCCCTTATTGCATTCAGGGATGCAAACCCATAGAAGATACTAGTTTTTATTTTCTTAAAGTGCATTAAATATAAGTCATACAAAAATAAGAAGGATAATGAAGGACATACTCCCGAGGTCTATTTTCTGTTAAATACAATAATCCTATTTTCCCTTCTTGTCTCAGTTAATGACACCGAGCTAAGAATTCAGACCCTGCTCATAAAGTTTACATTTCCAGTTAGCTATATTTCACCAGCCTCTTACTGCTGCTGTGAAAGCATATGAAAATTGTGATGATACTTCTGACTGGGAAGGACTTTGAAACTGCCTCTAGCAACAATAGGAACTGTGAACAGCTCACATAAAACCTGTGCTCAAGTGTGTCAAAAGTACAGAAATTCAATTCTGTGTAGCTAAAACAGAACAATGTTGGTAGGACATGGTAACTGTGAGGCTGTGGGGCTTTAGCTTTGTTTTGAAACCTAGCAAAGGGCTAGAAGGAGTATGTTAGATTTATGATCTTGTACTATAATGGATGAAATACTGGGTGTGCAGCAATTTGTGGGGCTGTGTGTTAAATCATGCCATGGAAATTCTCAAAGTTAAAAAGAAATTATTTGGGGAGGGATCACCTTGGTAATAATTTTAACATCAGCTTTCAGACCACAGCCTAAGAGCTGCAGGAGAAAGACTGAGGAGAGAGTGAATGGCAGTACCGTGACAAGAATAAGCATTCATGTAAGGAGGGCTAGCTTTAATTCAAATTGGTCCCCAGAGAAAACCAAACACTGAATAGATCCCTAATTTATACGTAGTGAATCACTCCTCTGGAAGTAAGCACCATCATGTCAACAGAGAGCAAAAATCCTTCTGATTGACTTCTCTCTGTTGCCTATATATGGGACTCAAACACTTTGAAAAGCTAAATTTGAATCAGAAGTTGTGAATATTATAATATATTCATAATAAAACAACCTAGGATTGTCCTAGAAATGTCAGCATATAGATTACAGAAAGGGAAGCATAGTATGATTTCCAGTTTCAGCATCTGGTCCCCAAACTGTCTTCTGAACTTTCCTAAAAGAGAAAAATTGTTCGACCGTGACAGACAATATCTATTTTATTTATCTATTTTATATGATGCTACATTCTTTAAATAGGCTGTGGCTGGAGAGCCGAGAGAAAGGCCGTGTTTGCCTTCTCCTGGTGGCTGCACCATCCATCTGGTGAAGTGTGCAGAGGGATGGCAGGGCTGATCCTCCCCAGGGGAGTGCAGAAATGAACTCTAGGAGAGAGGTCTCCACAGGGCCAGAGGAAGAGGGACAGGTGGGATGAGGCTGGCAAACAGAGCTGATGGGACAGGTCAGTATGCCTGTCAGAGCGCAGGCACCCACCCAGGCTCCACGGAAAGAGAGACTTTTCCTAGTGGTCAAGAATGGACTGCACACAATTTGATGCAGCGCAGGAGTCAACTGAAAGGTTCCTGGGTTGGGAGCAAGATGGAAATGAAGGATCCCTGCTACCTGCAAGGACATGAGGGATGGAGGGAAATCAGTGGATAAATGCCATTTATTTTAGCCCAGTCATTTTGACATTTTTCTATTTTCGTGTTGTCTGCTCTAACATCTGCTCAAAGAAAACTGGCTCTAGAATGTGAAGGCCCTTGACAGCATTTCTGAGGTTCTATTAGAGGTGCAGCGCAGGTCACGAGGTACACAGCAACAGGTTTGATTGATTCAAGACCCAGAACTTCCCCCCATTTCCAGCAGATTTTGGCATAACTTTCTTATTAAAAATTGCTTCAAGACTTACAAGACTATGCTTAGTTAGGTAAAACAACAGGTTTGCACCAGTAAGTTTCTCTGCATGAAAGTGTAAAGCAAGAGATATGTTCTTAGAAAAAAAAAAATACTGCAGTGTCCCTTTGTTTAAAACTCTGTTCTTATTCTTAAACCACATTTTGTTTCAGGTTTTGTGATATATGTTATTTTTGACTTCAAATGTTTTGTTTCTACTATAACTATGCTCCCTCAGTGCATACAAAGATTTTATGTTATCAGTTACCTGGTATATTTTTTATGTAAATTTGGGGATTGTCTACTCACCCTAAATGTACAGACTGAAGAATTATTTATTGGCAGCTTGGTCACCACATTCAGGAAATCAAATAAGATTCCTAGATAGCTGTTTAACAGAATAAAGTATGGTGTGGAACAACAACTCTAAGTTTCCAAATACTGTGTCTAGAGGTAGGGTTTGCAGAGAATGTAAATTGACGGAGACTTTGGAAGTCAGCAGTGCTCTTACGATGATCTGGTCCTATGCATTTATACATAAGACTGTTCATATATAAGAGCTCTTCAAGCTCTCAAACATTTCTGGAAGGGAAATGATACCTCAAAAGTTTTGAGATAAGAATTCCAAAGGCACTGCAAAACACTTTACCATGCCATACAGTTATAAACTTCTCACATAACAAGGACTTGCAATTGCCTTGCACATGCATTAACCGCAGGATTGAGAAAGACCATTTTAAGGACCTAACCAAGACCAACCACTTGAATCCTACTAACACCAGGAAGAGGCTGTAAGTAAAAGCAGAAGCAAAGTCTGGATTCACCATCCCTAGATGTGTTTAAAAGTCGTGTAGATGTGGTGCTTAGAGACATGGTTTAGTGTTGGACCTGGTAGAGTAGGGTCAATGGTTGGACTAGATGATCTTAAAGGTCTTTTCCAACCTAAACGATTCTATGGTTCTATGATTCTATGATTACATTCTACCGCAACCAAAGCAAGTACGCTAAAAGCTGTGAGGCAACCAAAGGAAAGGAGAGCCTTTCCATTCAAAAAAGTCAATGCCAGCAGACCTCAAAGAACACATAGAAACGAAGGCTAAAAAGGTAAAGATTTTTTAATATATAGCAAGGCCCAGTACTGATCCAGCAATAAGAAAGAATATAACTAGCCATTATTTCTTCCAGAATAAATCACCCTGAGGCAGGAAGGTTCATCTGACGACATAAAGCCTCTAGCAGTCGGTGTCAAGGTTTACTGCTGATATTAATTTTAATTTAGTACTTAAGTAATTTTACACTTTTTTTTTCCCTGGCAAAAATCTAAACAGTTGGGTATCGCTGAAGAACACAGAAAAATGACTGAGCTAAATAGGGATTTATTGTAATTTAACTTGAGGGTGTTTCTAGTATCTTTTAACAGTATCTAATAACAGTAAAAATACCAATATTTATTAATGTAATTAATTTTCTTAGCCTATTAGTAAAAGTAAAAATAACAGTTTATGAGTATTTGCCCTCTGCCTGGTACATGCAATTACAGAACGGTTCTACGCAGTTGTGGTAGAACGGTAGAAACTTGGAAATCATTCTAAGCAAATTGAGGTGTGAAATGAAAACTGAGAATCCCAAGGAAATGGAAGCAGACATTTAAATCCCTCTTATAAGCTTGAAGAGCTTACATAGCACAGTAATAAAAGAAAAAAAGAAATAAAATTGAAAATTGAGGCAATGATAGGAACAATTGGATATTACTAGACAGGATATAAACTCCCTAGAAGGGAAAAGAGCACACAATAGAGCTTTTTCTAGATGGAGTGGGTGGGAATGTATTCTTCTCCTTCAGGTATCTTACTCCCTGCAGTAGGATACGAATTTAAAACAACCATTGCTCCGATCAAGCAGAACAACTCATAGGTCCAGAAGCAACACTCCGTAGATTCAACAAGAAACATCACTCAGTTTATCACTCTTGTAAAGCAAAAATGAAATCTGTTCTTTTGTCTCCTGCTGATGTTTCTTGTGTCATGAACTTGCACTGTGAACAGGCTGCGTCCTTCTGGGAAATATTTGCAAGAAAGCACAGAAAGCAAGTGTGGCAGCCATAACTGAAATTGCTGAAGAACACATGGCCATACTGACAATAAAAGCAATAATGCGTTTTCATTTTAGTAACCCTACTGCAGAAGCTTGAAAGGGTGCAACAGTTCCTGAGAAATGTATTAGAAAACTGAACCTGTCCTGCTATCTTGTCACAAAAGGGGAAAGTATGCAGTACCTGTCAGAAGACATGGTAAATGAAATCATCCATTAGCTTCTGCCCGATTCACCACTTGACAGGGCTCTTGCAAGCGAACACTCAAATGTTGAATAACAAAGAACAAGAGTGAGAAGAGGTCTTTTGATGTGCAAGGTATTTTTGCTACCAAATTCTAATAAAGCCTCTGACAATTTAAATTACTACAGGTGGTTTCAGTTTAAATCAAGAGTTTTCAAAGTAAACGCATATAAAGGACTAATCCATCAGAATGAGGTTAAAGGGGATAAAAAATCCTACAATTGCAATTTTAAATTACTAATTAGCTACTCAATAGAACTATTGCAGCTGTTCTTTTTGCTAACCATTAAACTATAAAGATATGAAGACAATGAAAGGAGAATGACCTGATGAATATGTCAAAGAATATTGCTGAAGGCATCTGCAGCTAATGGGCCTGTGCTTGCTCGTGCAGAAAGAGTAAATAGGTTTATTAGCTTACTCAGCTGGAAAATGCTTAGCAGCTACTGGTCATCTGATAACAAATTTAATTCATAGTTCATTTAGCTATAAAGGGAACTGATTTTTTTTTTATGCTGTTATTCAAATGTCCTGAAACATAATCTGTACCCAGAGGGGGTAAGACAGACTCATGAACCCTAGAACAAAATGTTATCCACTTATTCTGTCCTAATTTGCATCCTGTACCACTGCATGTAAGTTTCTTACAATTTAAGCATTGATTTCCCAGAAAAGATAAGTTCCTGTAACTAGAGATAACCAATGGAAAAACTGAAAGCTTCTTGAAATCCATACCAGCCTTGTTGCAAACACAGTAATTTCCTAATTATGACTTGTAAAAAAAAAATTCTTTTTAAAGTGTATTTTGTAAAAATATTCCATTGTTTGACTTAAAACAACGTATTTCCAGACTACAGCTTTGCTCTCAAAACAAATCTTGGATTTTATTTGGATCAGATTCTTCTGCTATCTATAAACTACTATCCTTATGTTAAATGTCTTGAATGAGATGTGAAATCAAGAAAGGGTCATACCTACAAATATTTGCTTGCAGCTGCCTCAGTGAACCCTTCCCAGTCACTGATCTTCTGGGTGTTTTTCCCATCCCCTGAGGAAAGAACTACAGCTAAGACTGGCAGAAAGAGGAAACGAAGATTCAGGACAAGGTAGAAACCACTCTCTACTCAGAACTTCCTCAGAAATTACTGACAAAATCAGTACTACAAGTTCACCTGTGTTATTTTGTTCCCTATAAAAATCCAGTCAATGGCAAAGGCTAAAGCAACTGGAGGAGCTCTCAGTAACACAGATCAAATATAACCACACTATCGAGGTGCTAGAACAGGGAGGCAATCAAAATCTATATATAAATAGCATGAAAGCAGAGTCCAGCACATATTTTTCATGGGAAGAAGAAAGGGAGACAAAAAGGAAAGACGTTATTATGCTTACTGAAGCAATGACTATATTTTTCCCAGAGGTTTTTTCTAGACATTCATTTTTAAGGTAGAAATAATAGAAATACTTTTGCTGAATTTCTGGAATATTTACAAAATACATTCATTAATTCACAGAATCACAGAATCACAGGGGTTGGAAGGGACCTCTGGAGATCATCTAGTCCAACCCCCCTGCCAGAGCAGGGTCACCTAGAGCAGGTTGCACAAGGATGGTGTCCAGGTGGGTTTGGAATGTCTCCAGAGTCAGAGACTCCACCACCTCCCTGGACAGCCTGTTCCAGTGCTCTGCCACCCTCAAAGGAAAGAAGTTCCTCCTCATGTTCAGATGGAACTTCCTCTGGTCAAGTTTGTGCCCATTACCTCTTGTCCTATCACGGGGCACCACTGCAAAAAGACTGGTGCCATCCTCCCGGCACCCTCCCTTTAAGTATTTATAGGCATTGATGAGATGCCCTCTGAGCCTTCTCTTCTCCAGACTAAAAAGACCCAAGTCCCTCAGCCTTTCCTCATAAGAAAGATGTTCCAGTCCCCTAATCATCTTTGGAGCCCTCTGCTGTACCCTCTCCAGCAGTTCCCCGTCCTTCTTGAACTGGAGAGCCCAGAACTGGACACAGGACTCCAGGTGCGGCCTCACCAGGGCAGAGTAGAGGGGGAGGATAACCTCCCGCGACCTGCTTGCCACACTCCTCTTGATGCACCCCAGCATGCCATTAGCCTTCTTGGCCACAAGGGCACATTGCTGGCTCATGGTCATCCTGTTGTCCACCAGGACTCCCAGGTCCCTTTCCACAGAGCTGCTTTCCAGCAGGTCAGCCCCTAACCTGTACTGGTGCATGGGGTTATTCCTCCCCAAGTGCAGTACCCTACACTTGCCTTTGTTGAACTTCATGAGGTTTCTCTCTGCCCGGCTCTCCAGCTTGTCCAGGTCATGCTGAATGGCAGCACAGCCTTGTGGTGTGTCAGCCACCCCTCCCAGTTTGGTGTCATCAGCAAACTTGCTGAGGGTACCCTCTATCCCTTCATCCAGGTCATTGATGAATATGTTGAACAGGACTGGACCCAGTACTGACTGACCCCTGGGGAACACCGCTTGTCACAGACCTCCAACTAGACTCTGTGCCACTAATCACAACCCTCGGAGCTCTATCTGCCAGCCAGTTTTCAATCCAACCCACTGTCCATTCATCCAACCCACACTTCCTAAGCTTGCCTATGAGAATGCTGTGGAGACAGTGTCAAAAGCCTTGCTGAAGGCAAGGTAGACAACATCCACTGCCCTTCCCTCATCTACCTGTCCAGTCACACCATCGGAGAAGGCTACCAGGTTAGTCAGACATGACTTCCCCTTGGTGAATCCATGTTGGCTACTTTTGATAACCTTCTTTTCCTCCAGATGCCTTGAGATGACACCCGGAACGAGCTGTTCCATCATCTTTCCAGGGATGGAGGTGAGGCTGACTGGCCTGTAGTTTCCCAGGTCTTCCTTCTTGCCCTTTTTGAAGACTGGAGTGACACTGGCTTTCCTCCAGTCTTCAGGCACCTCGCCTGTTCTCCAGGACCTTTCAAAGATGACGGAGAGCGGCCCAGCAATGACTTCTGCCAGCTCCCTCAGCACTCGTGGGTGCATCCCATCAGGACCAATGGACTTGTGGATATCCAGTTGACTTAACTGATCTCTAACTTGATCCTCCTCAAACAAAGGCAAGTCCTCCTTCCTCCAGACCTTCTCTGTTACCTTTGAAGTCTGGGACTCCTGAGGGCTGGCCTAAGCAGTAAAGACTGAAGCAAAGTAGGCATTCAGAAATTCCCCCTTCTCTGCATCATCTGCCACCATGGTCCCTGTCTCATTCAACAGCGGGCCCACATTTTCTCTAGTTTTCCTTTTGCCTCCGATGTACTTGAAGAAACCCTTCCTGTTGACCTTGACATCCCTTGCCAGATTTAATTCCAAGGAGGCCTTCGCTTTCCTCATTTAGTCCCTGCATACTCTGGCAGCATTCTTGTAATCTTCCCAAGTGGTCATTCCCTTCTTCCACTTACTGTAAACTTCCTTCTTCCACTTGAGCTTTTTCAGAAGCTCCCTGCTCAACCATGCAGGTCTCCTGCTTCCCTTGCCTGATTTCATGCTCTTAGGGATGCACCAATCCTGAGCTTGGAGGAAGTGATACCTGAATATCAATCAGCTCTCTTGAGCCCCCCTACCCTCTAGAATCCTAAATCATGGGATTTCTCCAAGCAGTTTCTTGAAGAGATCAAAGCTAGCCCTCGTGAAGTCCAAGGCTGCAACCTTACTTGTCATTTTATGCCTACTGCACATAATCCTGAACTCAGTCTTTTCATGATCACTACAGCTGAGGCTTCCCCCAACCTTAATGTCCTCCACCAGTCCCTCTTTGTTGGTCAGTACTAGGTCCAGGAGTACACCTCTCCTTGTCGGCTCCTCCACCACCTGAGTCAAAAAGTTATCATCAAGACACTGCAGGAACCTCCTGGACTGTACATGCCTATCTGTGTAGCCTTCCCAGCAGATGTCAGGGTGATTGAAGTCCCCCATGAGAACCAAGGCCTGTGATTGTGAGGCGGCTCTCAGCCGCCTGTAGAAGGCCTCATCAACTTCTGCATCATGATCAGGTGGCCTGTAATAAACCCCCACAACAGTGTCCCTCATGTTAGCCTGCCCCTTAATCCTTACCCACAAGCTCTCAACTCTCTCTTCATCCACCCCCAGGGACAGCTCAATGCATTCCAGTTGCTCTCTCACATAAAGAGCAACTCCACCACCTCGCCTTGCTGGCCTATCTTTTCTTAAGAGGACATAGCCGTCCATGACAGCGTTCCAGTCATGTGAGCTATCCCACCATGTCTCAGTAATTGCAATGAGATCATGGCCCTGCGACCGCACACAGGTCTCCAGTTCTTCCTGTTTGTTCCCCATGCTGCATGCATTGGTGTATAAGCATTTCAGAGAGGCAGCTGAGCATGTAGCTTTTGCCCTTGAGGGGTGGTAGGCCTTCTGATTCTCAAAAATACTAGCATGCTGCCCCACAAGTGCTGGGCTACTGCAGCCGGGCGCCTCTCCAGCGAGCCCAGTTACATCCCCATCCCCCTTCAAATCTAGTTTAAAGCTCTCTCAATGGGTCCGGCTGACTCTTGTACTAGAACCCTTTTCCCCTTGCGAGATAGGCCCTTCCCATCTGTTACCAGCAGGCCTGGTGTCTTGTAAATCCAGCCATGGTCAAAGAACCCAAAGTCCTGTCAGTAGCACCAGTCTCGGAGCCAGGCATTTATCTGCTGGCTCTTCCTGTTTACCTCCTCATCATTCCCTACAACTGGAGGGATAGAGAACATGAATTGTGCTCCTGACCCCTTGATCAGTTGTCCCAAGGCCCTGAAATCTCTCTTCATTGCCCTTGGACTTCTCCTCCCTACTTCATCACTGCCTACCTGACTTCATCACTGCCTACCTGTGGCCTGAATTATCATTATCATTTGTAGTTGCCTAGTATTCTGTAAGTTGAACAGTCTTTCTCATACCTGTGAAACCATTCAGAAAATTTCCTGTTCTTAAAACACAGAAATGAAAATCAAGTTTGTTGAATGACACTGCTGTTGCTTATGACATGCATTTTTAGGATAGATTTATGTCTTATTTATCACAACTTTAAAACAATTGGAGGAAAGTCCTTCAATTTTCTTTGCAAAACAGTGAAAAATATCACCCTGATAAATTAAACTGAAAGGTTTGATTAAAATGCCTGCTCAGCACTACATCTTTAGATATCTACAGTGTTGAAACATGATGTAATAGAAAAGACAGTATTCATTTGTCATCCTGTTCATCACAGCTTGATCTTCAAACAGGAAAAAGAGAAGCTCTGGCATTTTCTGGTTCAGCTCAGAACAAATCTAACAACATTAGTTTGACAGTGTGAGCACTTTAGACATGTTATGACGGTGTGAACCCCACTACCGCAGCCATATTTCCCTCAGTTAAATCAGTTAACCCACGTATGGTCATCTAGCATGCTCTTTACTCTTCACTCAAGAACTGGCATGATGCTGCTCTATGGCAGTGCTCTCTTTACACATTAAATGGATGCATGCATGGGTATTTTCTTTATAAACTGTTGCAGTAGTAACTCACCAGAAGAAATTAAATGTTCAGACTACAGCAGTGTCTTTTATATGCTTTTAGAGATGTCTTGTGGCTCAGGGATATTTTGCATGCAGACTGCCAGATTTAAACGCCCACATGAAAAACATAGTTTATATGTGAATCACACACTGCAGTAGAAAAAGCTCATCAGATTTCTAAAAGGTATTGTATTTTTGTAGAAGTAAAGATGCATTAGTCCTAAAATATCAGCAGAGGACAGTAATAAATATATCCTATTTACACACATTGCTCCAGTTACACACTGCCTGAAGTCAGTCAATGCTCTTGTGCTTGTTTTTCCTATTAACTAACTCCAGGTAAATAGCTTCCCACCTAAGGGAACTATAACTAAGAAGAAAGAACAGATTCTGAGGTGCAGAGACACCTTAGGTTGGTTGAATCAGGACTGCTGTGCTTATTGTAATAATATCTTTCTGCTAGGTGAGAAGTTCTTTGTACACAGTACTGTGCAGATGTAGTGTAAGAAAAAGTCACCCTTACAACAAGCATTACTCTTTATAAGACATCAGAGTGAAAACATTAGAAAAATCAAGAATTAGCAAAGAGTTAGAAGTTTCCATTATCTAGTGGAAACCTCATCTCTTACAACCTCAGCTAAGGTAATGAAAAGTTAGGTGTAAAATGGGTACGAGCTTGCAGAGGAGAGATGAATGATACAGGAATTCAAGCAGTGGAGAGGTGAGAGAAGAAAAGAGAAGGAGAAACTTCTCTGAACACGATGAAAAGGGGAAAGGGAGAAGAACAAGCCAGCAAAGGAAAGAAGGAAGGTCATGTCATATTCTGTTTATTTTCTCTTGGAAATAAAATCAGCAAGACTCTGTGAAAAGAGAGGTGGAAGCTTTGAGAAGTAATTCAATAGAATAAAGGTTGCTGGAATTGTGGGTATGGCATTCATTTGTGCTGAAGATGTAGAGCTACTGCATTCACATGTATTTGATCATAAAAGTCATAGAGCAACAAAATCTTTTTCTTGCTGCACCCTGCTCTTTTATCGTACCTAGAAATGTGTTTGTGTAAGGTACTCTTTTCTGGTTTGTCACCTTTTGGTTTATATATCTTAGACGATCTTTTTTGTGTGTGGGTATTTTTATTCTTTTTTTTTTCCTTCTTTCTTTTTTTTCCCTATATCACCCTGAAAGCCTGAAGAAGCCTAAAATGAGACTGATGTGGGAGTTTCACATCTTGTAAACAAGCTAAGCATGTGGTGGTCCTTTTTTAACTCCCCCACATGTTCCCTAAATATACTTTAGAGAAAGAAGGAGAATTAGGCAAACAAAACAGCTGAGTAACTATGCTAGGACAGCTACTACCAGAGACAATTTGTTTTTCTGGGATTTTTAATAGATACTAGTAAAAGATAAAACCTAAAAATATTCTATGTAGCTTGCTTGTTTTAATTCACTCTCTTCCCCAGTATGAAAGTATTAATATTTCAGTCTGCTATGAGTACATATTTGTGGGACTCAAAGAATTTAATCTTTCTGTGAGGCTAAACACGGAGGAGCAATAATAACTACTAACTAAATATTTTGCAATATTTTATTAATCATAAGACTGTATTATTAAAAGAAATTTAAAAAACCACCTTTCCTAAAAAAATTACCTGGGAAACAAAACCTCAGGTATTTTAACTTGGGCAGTCTGTATTTGTTTACCAATACAATGAACAGTATGACTTTGAAAATTTCAGCTCTTGTTAAAAAACTAAAGTAGAAAACAAAACCAAGATATTTTAGCTTTGGCACTGTGTATTTATTAACCAATAGGCTGAATTGTTCTTAGGGTTTTTCTTAAGTGTTTCACATGACAACTTTTTTCCTTGTGGCAAAATAATTTCCTGTCCCCATCAAAATCTCTGAAGTCCAATGCATTTCATACCAAGCTGCTGACAAGTTACACTACTGTTCCAAAAAACGATCCATAAAAACTACAAGTAGGCAACAAAATCTTAGGCATTTAAATACAGTGAGCTGGTTTTCAGTTGATGAGAACCTTTTTTTTTGCTGGGGTAGCAAAATAAGGCTACTGATTGTGTAATATGCAGTCAACTGGGACTGAATATTTTAAATGGCATCTCACACACCCTTCAAAATACTAAAACTCCAACTAAAACCCAAGTGGCACTGCTCTCCTGAGGACTGAGAAGTTATGTAAATTAAACTATGTGATAATATCATAAAGATAGAAACTCCCAGAATATAATAGCCATTCACAACTGGTCAGACAAATGAACACTGGAAGTTACAAAACAGCATACTGGTTTCTTATCAATAATTTGAACATTATGCTTGACTAATTTCACAAGTTCTATTCTGCCAATGTATTCCACCAGTTTTTGTCAAACTGAAAAAATGTTCAAGGAAAAACCCCAATATTAATGAATGTTTCATGTGTCAAAGCAGGAGAAAGTACAGGGAGTCCGTAATGTCTCACATAACAGAACTCTTCAAAGATGGACACTGAAAATATAATAAAAGACACAGGTATCATTTAAAAATCTGGGTATGGTTAATCCAGTATATACTGTACCAGAGGAAAGACAAAGCACAGCTGTGTCTAATGTTACTCTGCCATACTGTGCAAAAGCAGCCTCCTTTTGCCTAAAAAGAGCTTGTTCGCTGAAAAACACTTGAGTAGGAATATCCAAAAAAATGTGAGAACATGGAGGTTTTGAAAGTCTATATGATATCTTTTATATTCATCTCTAAAAAATACAGCCCTCTGAATGTAATATATATAGCAACAATATAGTAATATAGAAACAGTTGTTACTATAATGACCACAGAAACATGGCCACATTTTTAAGGACACAATAAAACCTGTTATACCTCTGCCCATTTGATTCATGGTGCATATTATCCCTTGGATTACCGATAGGATTATTGAGGTCTATTACCAATTTTAAATGTAGAAAATCAGAATGATTTTATGTGATAATCAAAGGTAAAGCCCTGTTTGTGGTGTGAAAACACTTAAGATTGACTGCAGACTGGGTATGTAGTCTCATGAGTAACACAAGGAGATTAGGAAATTGTCCAGAAAAAGTATCAATTGATGTTTGGAGGCTATCTTCGGTACCTTATCTGCATCACCAATTAATGTTAGCTCTCTTATAAATTTCCTGGTTTGTGCCAGAGATGGAGGAAAGTACAAAAATGTATTTTTACAATAGAACTATACCCACTGGGGGTGCCTTCCTGATTGAGCAATCACAGGTTATAGCAGGTACTTTTGAGACTTAAAGTGTTATATGATAACAAAAACCTTAAAAGGCAAGCATGTTATGGTATTAGAGAGCCCAAGGGTATGGACACAAATCACAAATGCTCAATTAATGGTCATCAAAGGAATACAACTCTGAGAACTGGCTGAACCCATTTTGGGTCATATCAGAGGACAAGGGATATATATTCAACACACAAACAACCTAAATATACTGAAAATACAATGGAGGCAACAAGAAGGGTTGAGAACAGCCTGTGCAGAAATGGGAGCAGAGGAAGAAGAGGGAGGAAGAATAGATCCAGCTGTGCCTGCTCTGGTTAGGGCTGCGGCACCCAATCAGCACCTGAGGGTCTTCTCTCCCCCTCAGCAGAGAAGGCAGTGCTGCTATTCACCAGATTTCAGCAATTGTACCTAAAGTGTCATCTTTTACTATGTAGCTGGGTTAAGCAAATCAAAATTTGGAAGAGCAGCATGTGTCTCTGAGTGTTTTCTGCTTCAATTTTCCCACATGACAAAGGGATCAGTAGTGCAGCACTGAGACACAGTAAAGTGGGATGCAACAGGGGAATAATGTCATCATGTACCTGACCTTCCTACCGCTCCAAATCATGACATCTGCATCATAATTATTAAATCATACCTGAGTGACACCTCCATCCTCAGTGAAAAGGTATGGAGATGTTAGTTACTGCAAATGAGGATCAGGACAACATCTAAGCCAGAAAGCTCCTTTTTTAAAACTTCTTAGAGATCACTTCAGTAGCTAGAAGGGGATTATTTTACCCTGCACAACTAATTAACTTGTTTTTCTCAAATGTAAATTTTGCAACTGGGCCTTTGTGGAGTATCCACAATGCTTGTCTTTAGGTATCCAGACTCCCTAAACCGGTCAACAGAAAGTAAAGGTACCTAAAATAGACTCCTACTCCTAGTCTTGGGGAGACGATCTCTGTTTCTTGATGATATCTGAACCATAGTTAAATTAGCTGGCCAAGTTAGGCACTTGGAAGTTTAATGTTAGGTCCTGGAAATACTTTTCAGGCTAGAGTTATTAATTCAATGTATAGAACATAGTAGCATTTGTTGTAGCATATCAGCAATATTCTTTGGTGCCAATCTGTATTGTCAAATAGCTTCGGGTCAATGTTCTGGCTTTTCTGAAAACACTCTCAAAGAAAACGTGACTGAAAAATGACATGCAAGTTTAACGAGCAGGTTCCTTCCATACCCTTTACAGAAGGAATGCATCAAGTCACAACACCAAAGATGGCATTTTAGTATGTATTTATTCCTGAAACAATAAATCTATCTATAACATGTCAGCAAACAAAAGGCTGCCATTCTACTCTCAGTCAATTATAACATACTGTTTCAGGGTCATTTTTTGTTACCTGAGCAAATGAAGTTTTCTGGCTCATCTAGCTGAGCACTGAGCAGTGACATATAAGAGAAAAAAAAAAAACAACAAAACTTAGGAAGATTTTTAAGGATCTAAGTTTTACAGGTCTTCTTTCATAAGTTTTTAATTCTAATTTACATAGAGAACTTTTCAGGAATTAGTGAGAAAATAATTGCTACTTACTAGTAAAAACTGTATTGAAATCTCTTTTGTAAAAGGATGGGTGTCTGAACAATGAAGAATGTCATGTTGAAAAGTGGTACTAAAACACCTCTTTAAAAGTACATTGCTATAAGCCACAGTTCAGCTATGAATGTTCCTCCATAAATCCATGTGCATAATTTTTGTATTACAAATGTGGTCATAGTATATTTTTATAATAATTAAGAGCTATCACAACAATACCTAAATCTTAAAAAAAATTGCTAAGGTTATGAGATGTGACAGGGACAAATAACTGGGCCAGGTATTGTTATTAATATTGACTTTTCAAATTATTATAAACATAGGCTTTTTGTTTTCAGTCAGCATGTTTCATTGGTACTGTACAGCAAACCACAAGTGATTAACCTGATCATATATAAACAAATTTTGTCACATTCCTCGTTTAAAGCAGCACAGTACAATTCCTCTAAGACACTGTATCAGGCATCAGTAGCATGCCTCCTTTTCCACTTACATTTATCTCTCTGAGAAACATCTGTTGTGGCAAGTAAAAGAAATGACCCTCAGCATTCATATTTGAGTTCCCTCTGTCCTTGTCCAGGGCACTGGTGCAGAACAGACTCTTGTTCCATGTCTTTTATGTAGGACTCGCTTTCAAGACTTGAGGGCCTTAGACAAAGCTGGTAGGATTTAGAGATCTGCACCAGTGGGACTGTCTTTTGGAAAGACGTAGTGATTTTTTTGTCATCTTGATGTATCAAATTCCACTGTGTCTAAAACTGTGCATTGGCTCTAGTGGCAAAGGGCACACAGGTGGATGCTTCCAGAGATTGCTTTTTTCAACTAGATGGCTGTTTTCAAGCCATCTTTCCATGTAACACAGATTCTTAGCCTGTTTTCTGCAGTAACAGGGAAAGCTTTACTCTAAGTGATGGCATTACAGGAAAGAATCCATGAAAAGCATCATGTAGTTAGTAATATACCAAGCCACTAGAATTTCATGGTGATAAAAGTAAAATAAAATGACAATGAACACTGTTGGCCATTTGAAAAAAACTATCAATCAGTTGCCAATAGAACCATTTTAACAATTTTTCTGTCATGTCATGTTAATACTACATTTTTCCTTGTTGTTGCCTACTGAACAGTTGGGTAATGGAAATTAATACAGCTTGCTAAGTGTCCTCAAAAGCAACAAGGTAAGTAAAAAAAGGTCAAAAGAGAAGGAGGAAGAGACTTAGGCAGTATTCACCATGGAAGAAAAGGAAGATAAGAAAAATTTGCTCTTTTTCCTGCAAAAATATGTAAAGGGTTCCATGGGTTACAGTTATGTGTGTGAGAAGACAATAATTTGGACATAATGGAATTCATATTCTACAGAAGCAAAAAGATCTCTTGTATACATGAAAATTAGGAAGGAGAGTAGAATGATGCCTGGGATTTTTTGATTAATCTATATTAAAGGAAGCCTGCCACTCTACTATTTTGAATTTTTGTACTTATTTATGTAGCACATGTGGTTGCAGTACCCAAAACAACAACCAAACGCATTGTTCCTTTCTATTTCCTTCTCTCAAAGGTACAGGGTTAAATTTAAGCATACAGAACTTAACAAGCTATTTGTCTGAAAAAGGAAACCAATGAAAAAATCATCTTTCACTAAAAACATTTCTTAAATCATATTAAAGATTTTTTTGTCAACCTTTTTGATTTGTGTCAGTTACAGCTTTTGCATCTTCAGCTGGCAGTTCATTAAATGAGGAAATCACACAGTCCATCACATCAAGCGTCTGACTGAAGGAATGAAAAATGGCAGGCTGTTATCACATCTGTTTATTATTATTTTAATGCAAAATGATCAGCTGCACTGACAAACAAAATTCATTGCTGGTTAACATGAAGAAAGCACAGCTTGTGAACAGCTTAATAGGAACATTTGGGGATCATTCTTGCCGCTGTTTAAATTAACGGGAATTTTGCCATTAAGTTCAATGGAAGCAAGACCAGATCCTATACAGTGCACTCATAATTATACTAATATAATTTGAAATTTCAGTGACAGCAAAGAGAATAGCACAGTCAAATTGGTTTAGCATAGATAGAAACGTGATGTCCCTTCTCCCGGGCTCCTAGAACTTCTGCTAAAGAAATATATCTATACCTACCTATGTAACTATGCATATATAAAAAATTGTGTATTTATATATTATATTCCAGAGCCTTCCAAAGATTTTTTTTCCAGAATGGTATCACCTGATGTGTAACACTAGATTCACGAACATTTGAAATTTTAATTTTTCATACTCTGTTGAAGTCCATGGAAACATACTGTTTTCCAGAGAGATGATATCACTGCCTTGACATAGAAAACACTTTTCCCCTTTCAGAATTCAGTGCTATTTCTTTACAAGGTCTGACTTTCTCTTAACGATTAAAATCAGAGTTAAGAACTGGCTCACTGATGTTCCAAGGTACACTGTTGTCTGTACAAGACCTTGTAAAAATCATGGCATATGCAATATGCATAGGAATTTCCTAATGGTCACAAAGATGTGGAGGTAGATTACAGCATTTTACAGAAACTGTTACAATGGTCACTCAGTCATGCATGTCTGTTTGGTCACTGTTTCTCTGTCCCCAAAAGCTTAGACCTTTCACTATCATCAATCTCTTTTTTCCATATCATCCAAATGCTGACCTCACTCTCCCTTTCGTCTGTGTTCCTCCACACACCCCCTGCTTCTCTTCTTCTTCATTCCTCTCTCACACTCGGTTGTTCCTGTGAATCCAGAAGGCTCCACAGTTTTTTGATACGTTTTAGGTCCTATATATGGGTCAGTATAGTAGCCAACTGCTGCTAGGTAATCACCAGAGTAGTGCAAGTTTCTAGCAGAAATGTCTTTCTCCACAACAGGCAAGAGATAAGGTAGTCATGAGTCACTTCATAAGGTAGGTCAGATAAGAGGAGTGAGTGGAAAATTCCACCAAGTTTTGTTTCCTCTTTTTTGAGTCCCACGTAGATTGGAGCACAGCTAGCAAACCAGTTCGTTCACTAATCTGCTTACTACTTCAAAGATACAAAGGAATATGAATAAGGAGAACTACAGGGAAACGCAGGACTGATATTCAAAGCAGAGCTTCATTCATTTCTTGAAGTAAACTGTATTTGTAGACACAAATTAAAATACCTTTTTAGGAAGCAAGAGGGAAGTTAGGTTGCTTGGATTGTATGACTGTTGTGTCTTCAACAGTTTTTAAATTTTTTTAAATTTTAAATCAAGATAAAAGTGCATTTTCCAAATTGGATGATATGAAAGGCTTTTTGGAATCACATTAAATTCAAGGAAGGAAAGCGGAGGTACTGTTATGGATACTGGTTGAACTGATGCCTGCTAGTTTTCTATTCTTGCATTTAGCATGTCACTTTCCTATCAAGATTCACTGCCTTTCTTCCTCAACTTAATCAGATTTTTCTTTCAGAAATACGACTGAAAGTATAGTACTGCCTGGATCCACTAATTCATTTCCACTTCTAAGAAGGTCAATTGGTTTTTTTTTTTTCTGGCTTATGGTTATTCCCTAAAATATTCTAAAGCTTCTTTTATGACAAAAAGTTTTGCCTTTTTTCTGCTACATCAAAGATAATGAGTTAAAATGCATTTTAAAAGTAAAACTAACTATTTCAATCTTTAGATTTTTATTCCTTAGATAGTTTATGATATGACAATTCCAACCAAAAAGAATGGCAGGCATTAAGAAGCAAACAAAAACTGTATAATTTAGACATTCCGTTTAAATAATGTTAACTTCCAGCTGCAAAGACCTGGTCAGTATTACTGTGCTAGGAATGGAAGTCATAAGGAACTCATCTTTCATGAAAGAATAGTCAAATTAATGTGAGTGGAGCAGATGTCTCAGCAGATCAATAATATCCCCTTGACAGTCACTAACATATGCCAAAACATAACATCTGAAAAACAATGAGGAAGAACAAGACAATAAGCACCTGTTACACTATCCCAGTTTTATCGTTAAGGTGACACCAAGTAGTTCAAGCTGAATACAAACCATCCAACAGAGAATTTTTATATTCTGCTTAAATACTTCATCTAAATGTAGAGGAAGAAAATTCAAAGACCACCACTGTAGTGCATGGAAGGCATGGGTTCAGTAGTAAGGAGAAAAATAATATAATATCCTGTTTTTAAGTGTTCAAAAACAAGAATAGATTCAGTTCCAGTTGATGTGAGATTCTGTCAGTTAAATTATTCCGAGGTCCTATTTCTGCAGCTCTTAAATGAGTTTTTCCTTTATTCCTCAAACTTATTTGTTAATATGGGGAAAAATGGTAGAACCTATCTTTAAAATAAGTAATAAAATCAGACAGGAGCATGTTGCTTGATAGAAGTATAAGTATGAACAAGGACAGCTGATAAGAGGAAGCTATAGGAGTGACTTGCTTGGGAGACAACAGAAGAATTTTAATTCCTCCACCAGTGTCTATCAGAGATACTAGCTAATTTCTCAACATCAGCAACATTGAAAACTCCATCTGAATAACTATACCAGGATTTCCAAAACTGTCCAAGACAAACAGAAGTTCTCAACATTCATTATTGCTTATTTAGTTTTAGCAAAATATTCCTAACTTCATAATTTAATTTACAAAAATAAAAATCACTTATGAACACAATGCAGAATTGCATACTTGGAATTCAAACCCCCAGTTTCTGAAGAAAAGAGGTTGTATGATAATTACAACACACCTCAGTGTCTATCAAGCCAAGGTTTCTCACAAAGAACAAATGGAAAACACGTGCACTCCTTTAAGACCACTAACAGCCCTCAAAGGCCTGCCCAGCATCCCATGCGGCCTCACCCCATCCGCTGCCTAGGAGGAGCCCCATTTCAGCTCACTTCAGAGCCCTCAGTCTCTGTCTGAGCAATGCTGTGGGTGTGTGCATGTCTCTGATCCTGTCTCCTTGATGGTCCTGAGACCTGTGCTGTTGGTGCTGGGCTGCAGTTTGTCTGCAGTCCTGTCTTTGGACCTGGCTCCTGGATGGACTTGGGACCCATGTTATAGCCTTGTCTCCAGCCCTGTTTCTGGCCACATCTCCTTTTGCTCTGGGCTGGAGCCCCTGGGCAGACCCCGGACCTGGTTCACTGCTGGCTTTGTCTGTGTTCGGCGTTTCTGAGACTGTGCCCCATAGATGAGGGGACAACATGCACTGGGTCACCCTGGCTCCCTGGTCCTGAAGAAGCAGCCAGCCCCCTGCTCCCTGACTTCTGTCAACTTAATGATTCATGAAGAAATGTTAACTACTTATTTGGTGTCTAATTCAGCTGTGATCAGAACTTTGAACTTAGGCTTTAATAATCACAGAATAATAGAAAAATGGGGCTTGAAGGAACCATGGGAGGTCATCTAGTGTATCTACTTAGCCCCCAGGTAAGATAAATGATACCTATATTGTTTCCAAGAGCTGTTTGTCTGATCAGCTCTTAAAAACCTCCAGTGGTGGAGGTTCCATCACTTACCAAGAAATCTATGACAGTACTTCATTGACTTTGCCATTTTAAAGTGTTTTCTGATAGTGAAATAGGTCAAATTTTCCAGAACTCTAATCTGTCTCATTCATTTCTTCTGGACTGTCTCCACTGGACCACGTAGCTCTTGAGGTACAATGTCCCAAACTGCAGTTTTCTAGCTGGCTAGTCTATCAGAGGCCTCATTTATTCCTGAGTACAGGATTACTTCACGCATCTTGCTGGCTGTACTTTAGCTTTGTGCTTGCTTTTTTCACAGCACTGTGGACTCATGCTCAGCTTTTTCTGAAAAACTGCTACCAAAGCAGCTCTCCTTATTTTGTATTGCTGCAGTAAATAATTCCTGCTTTGTATCTTCATGTGCTTTCCCACTTTGTCATTATCATTTTGAATTCTGATCCCATCCTCCAGTGTATGAGTTGTCTCTCCCAGTTTTAGATCATATGAAGACACAATAAACTCACTCTCTATTCCATCATCTAGATTGTTAATAAAAGGATCCTAGACAGTGTACTGCATGAAATGTAAGATACATGACAGCTACTCTATTTGACTTTTTGCTCTAGAATTTTTCTGAGGATTGATGTTAACTGACAACAATTGCTATATTGTTCTCTTTGTTCTGTTTACAGTCAAGCACTGTGATTGCCTTTTTCCAATTCTCTTGATATCTTGTCTCCTTCTGCAAGATCTCAAACATAACTGTGAAGAGTTCTGGATGCAGACATATATAGAGTAGCAACAAAGTTCATGTCATGAAACTGCATAGAGGAGTTGTACTGCTTGCACAGCAGAAGACACTGGAGTTCTCTGCTCTAAACATGAATCATGAGATACCCTGGGCTATGCCAAAATGGCATAATGCCAAGCATTTGTTGCAAAGCTAATTACCAGGGAAGATCAAAATTGTTTAAATAAAAGGGGAAAAATTTGTACTGCAGCTGGCAGCCACACAGGACACAGGGCACATGCTGTGATTGGAACATCATCTACCACAAAACATGAACTGAGCAACGATGATGAAGAATCATATTTGCTAAACATAATGTTATTAGTCACCTAACAAAAATTATTGTTTGGAACAAAAATAAGGACGGACTCTTAAAAAATAAATTAAAAAACAAACAACCTAAACCAAGGAACGATGTTGTATTTTGAGATAAGGGCTGCATACAGCTAGCAAAAAAATAGCCAATTAGTCCTCAACACTGAGATGAGAAAAATTCACTGATCAAAATCTAGCAATCTTCCACACAACAGAAAACTCTGTAAGAGACTTGTTAACAGCACACAAGAGCAGCTGTGCAGCTCATAAACTCACTAAAGACACAGTACAGGTGTACAAAGAAATACTAGGTCTAGAAATGTCAGAACAATGAACCAGGGAACTGCCACACAGCTAGATGTTATTCCTACCAGCAATATTACTATTTGTAATTACAAGACAATTGGCAAATCAGTACGTTTCAGAACTGGGCTCAAATCCTGACAGTAACCTATTAGCTCTCCTTCTAGTAAACTAGAAAGAGCTGGTAAGAGAACTATGATCAGACTTCAGAGCTACATAAATTACTTTGCAAAATCTATGCTGAAAACTGGTATTTAATGTATATATACAAATTTAATCCAATAATGTTAATTAACTTTTTGTTCTGTTTAATGACATTATAACAAAATATATCTCTAATTTTAAAAGAAAGTAGCAAAATCTGGAAATTACTCAATGTATCCTGGACAGAAAGAGTCCTGAATGTTCAAGGGAAAAAAATCTAGATTTCATCTGACTCAAAGATTTTGTTTGGGTCTATATCTACATTAAAAAAAAAAAAAAAAAAGAAGAATTTCTATCTGTCATATCACATATACTTCCCACCTATATGAATCAGAGACATCCTCATTAGCAGCAAAGCACCTAACAGCAGTTTGGATAGATCAGTGAAGCCCCTTCTTCTCTCTGCCCCCAAACTGAATGCATTTAGAATGCTAAACTTGGTATGAAACCCTTCATCCACTTAAGTCCCTGACAAAACATGTAACGATTGCAACTCCAGCCAGGCTTTCACATCTTAGCTCTTCTTATCATTCTTACATCAGAGTAGATTTCCAGCATTACTTTTAAACTTCCTTACAAAGGTAACTAACCAGAGTTCTGCTATGTCGATACCACTAGTGGAATGATATATGATGTAAAAAGCAAAAGTTTATGCATCAGGTACTATAATATAGCGTATTCCCCCAACGCTTACATCTGAATGCTATGCAAACAGCACAGAAAGGTGACCCTGGTAAAACAGTCCTTAACAAATATGAGTTCTTAGCTATTCAGTATACACATAGTGCTTTCCAAACATGTTGTAAAACTATATTCAAAAGTATTTGTTTTCTTTTCAGTCTCTCAAATATTCAGTTTTTATCTGCAACTCTCCAGTTCTTGAAATGTACCCCACAATACCATTTCCTGTTTATTAAAGGTTTCACAGTCCATTTTAGAAATAAGCAGTAATATTTTCCAGCAATTTCCTAGGTCCTACCATATTTCACTATCATGCCTTTTATCTTTTGCTTTATAATTGGAAAAGGGAACACAACGAGATAATTTTGAAACTATATGCCAGTGCAGGATGTTGCTGATGGAATGCTGGGATGTTCTATCAGTCTTTGTTAATATCAACTGTTTGATTTTTATTTGATGTCCTTCTGTGTTGGGCACTGCACAAGCAAAAATCAAAAGACAATTTATCATTTGGAATTTATTGCCTCCTGTTGGTTGGATTATAATTGTGATTGTAAAACAATGAACAAAGAGAAAAGAAAGGTGATCACGACTGATTGCCTAATGCAGTTTTGAGCCTGCAGAGTCTGTTTTAGGTAGGATATGTGAAAAAGTTATCACAGGCCGTACAATCTTGCTGTAAGTAGAATCTTTTAGCAATTCATTAATGGCTCATTGGTTACATAAATTAAATGTTACCCTATTTTTTTGCTTTTTCTACCCCATTTCATGACTTCTCCAGTCTGTCATGACAAGCAAGTAACAGTCAATTGCAAGAGCAATCTATAATGCACTGTAAACCGCACAGACCCTTGTGGAATGTGCATGGTTAAGTCATCAAGGTCTTGATGAATTGCCAGTGCAGTGATATGAGCCTTGTCTAGTGCCGCACTCCTGTACCGCAAGAGGAAAAAAACCCCACCTCAAACTAGCCACACCGTTCTTGAAATCTCTTCAGAACAGGAAGTAGCAGAATGACATTTTTGCAAAATATTATAGCCTTTGCAATGGCAGAATCTGCTATAATTGAGGTTGTAAAGTACTTTCCAATCTAGTTCCCATTTTCACATCCTCATTTTAAAATATTCACCCTCTGGGCTTGACATTTTCCAGACTTCTTGGGTGAAAAACATATTTGTTGATAATATATATTTGCAAATACACTTTCTACTGTTTTGAATTTTAAAAGAAACAATTTTAAGTCTTTGTTCTTCCAAGGGCTATAGCACAAGTGTCCCGGCAATGCTGTCACCTTGTCAGTCTCATTGCCACACAGCTTTGATCACCTGTGCAAAAAGTAAAGAATTTTTCAAAATAGACATTTGAGCCAACAGCAGAAGTCCTATTGCCTTCAGCAGGACCAGAACTTCAGACTTTAGAAGCTTAAGAGTGATACATGGGTGATCTTTAGAGAGTAGTACATCCTTCATCAAGTTTGTAACAGAAGGTTTTTTCAGTAAAAACTGGGAGTGGCTGAGTGCTGTATTGAGCGTATGAAATACATGCTTGAAAGAATAGGTAAGTGTCGCAGAGCACATTAACCACAGCAGGTCCTGCTCTCCATAATATTTTTCTTTTATGGTCTTACCTTCAGTCTCCCATTAGTTGGTTCAAGCTCTTTCCAGGATTTCTTTCTTTCTTTAAATAAGGCAGCATTAAAATGATCTAAGGCCATGAACACTGCTTAAAAACTTAACCTCTCTAAAGCCTCATAAATTTTACATTATCTGAAATATTAGCCTGCCTTACATTAGTTTAAAAATAAATAAATAAAAGCAGCACAAATTTGGTAGCTAAGTAGCCAAGAGAGAGTTAGCATAATTTATTAGTATCTTGTATTTAAGGTTATATACCAGGAGATAGGATAATAGTCTGAAATCCAGACTCATCAGAGTTTTAAAATCTTAGTAAGTTTTAAGCATTTCTTTAAGACTAATTAATAAATATTAGGGAAAGTGACTTTGGCTGCCTGTAAACTGAACAACTGGGGTTGTTTCAGGCTGTTGTCTTTCTTCAGACCCTGCAATGACCAGAAGCACTTCAGCGAGGAGAGGTGTAAAGTGAACAGGGAGGGATCAACTTAGAGCATCTGATAAAACTTCCAGTCTTAGGATTTGCAGACCACAGGGAATCCAGATGAACGGTTCACAATGTGCATGGCTGTGGATAACTGCTGTTAATGTAAAGACAAAGAGACTAAGTAACGTACAGGATGAAAAACTTGGATAAGATCACCCACAAGCAGGGAACCAGCCCAAATCCTGTACCTCACACTGTATTTTGTATTTTGACAGACTTGTTACACCAATGAACAGCATTGATCTTTTCCTATGCAGATTTAAGCAGCAGACATACAAACAGAAAAACTGAGTCCAAATTCAAATGTTCATGCTATAAATAAAAGAAAGCTACTATGAACACTATTGCCTCCTTGACCTTAAGTATTTTCTCTTACTCCATCACCTTTGGTGTCCTTTCAACATTCTGGCATTTTGCAAAAGACAAATTCATAATCTGCTGAGTGACAAGCAATTTGGAAAAAAATAGCTCACATAGAAGAAAAAAAATATTTGTAGTATCACACTTCATATTTGTTTTTTTCACGATTTAAACATTTCCTACACTGATATGCTCCAACCTGGATTAAATACTTGTTTACTCATTAGTGATATTTATACCTAGTTATTCCCAATAGGCTCACGCTGGCATGTTTAAAAATACTCTTACAGGAGCTGTGCTATATTTCAAACCTCTTTGCAAAGCAGGAGGCAAAAAAAGGAAAAAAATCAATATAACAATTATTTTTTTTAAATGGAAATCCGTATTTTAGGGAGACACAGGTGTTATCAGTTTTAAGAGAAGTACTCAACCAAATGATAAAATGTAACTCTGCACTGGTTTTACAGCTGGAAGACTGAACAGATGGTTCAAGGATCGTATCAAGTGAACTTAACGTTTGTGAACTAGAGGGAACATGGGCAGAGGATTGTGTGATTACAACATTAACACTGAACCACTCAGAAACTCAGTTTTGGCTTTTTTCCCACAACATGTATTTATATTCTCCCTAAGTTCATGATCAATGGGAATGAAATACAACTCCAACAGCAAAAATACATTATTAGACTAAGAAAGGTCATTTAAAAAAAAGGCCTTGCATTGGTCAGCACTTGTTAAATGCAAAGTCCAATCCTATTACCAAGAAATTTGCTTCATACTTAAGAGGGTTTTTTTTGCCTTAACCCTCTGAATACTAAGTGGCTGATTGGGAATAAAAGTAGGTTTTCACTCATTACAGATAAAAAATTTTCACAAGATGAAGTTGCAAGCTACCTTTCTACCTGGAATTTGTGAACAAGTTAGAGTTTGAGACACAGAAAAATTTTAACATCTCACTAAGCCTCTTTAAAAGATGGATGAGATATCAATAACACTACACTTGACAATATACAGCTACAATCAGGTGGCGAGGTTGATGTTAAGTATTAATATATGTTATTGTTTGTGTACACGATATATGGAATATTTATCTCCATATTAAACACCTCATTAAAGATAATTTAACCAGGTGAAACTCTAGGATAATAGAAATTTTCCTTCTATGTATATTGATGATCTTTAGATTGGGGGAGGTAGAGGGGCTGATGCATCTGAGCTAAATAATGAAAAGGAACAAATTATTACGGTGTTTGAAAGGTACAATTCTTATTTCTGTCATCAGATTTCACATTGCTAAAAGCTTCCCAGTAATACAGAACTATCATGGTGACTTCATGTGCAAAAAAGATTTGATAAATATGTTGCTATTTCCCAATTTGCTGCAAGTGGTGAATAATCAGATATAAACTGTCAGCAATTTAATATATTTACAAACTTTCAGTTTCCCACAGTGATCAAAGGTGAATCTGTTCAGAGTATTTAAGGTTTGCATATACATTCACCCTGCCTGCTCTCTACCAAGACAAACCTTTCCAGTACATTGCTCTTGTGCTTTCATTGCTTTTCACAAAATTCATCCACCCCAGCCTCTTACTTTCTTATTTCTACTTATTCTAGTAATAAATTTATCACCTTTCTAGACTCTTACTCATTATTCCCTCCAGTCAGCACCAGAACAACACTGAACATCTCACTAAACAGGTTTGAGACAGACTACCACAGTCTAGCAGCGTAACTCCACACCTATGTGACATGGTCACCTGCAACACGAGGGTACTGGGCTCCACAGTCAGGAGGTCCTTTCCAGTCCTTGTCTACACATCGTGCTGTGCAGCACATGGTGCAAGAGAGAGGGGAGAAGTCTGGCAGCTGGAGCCATTTCCACCACAGTCCCCAGCATCTCTGCTGAATCCCAAGCTGGCCACCCCAATAACACCCTAAAGTGACTATCTGTAAAAATCTTTTGTTTAACTGGGGCAGGTGGACCAGCTTTTGTCTCCATTACACTGCACCACAGTGACAGCAAAGCCACATATCCTTAAGCTAATAAGACAAAAAAGTAGCAGCGTGGGTGCATAAGTGGGTAATATTTTTAGCATCTGGGCTTATCAAGCACAGTCACTCTTAATTCTCCACACGTTTCACTGACAGTGGTGTCACATACTCTTAAACTAATGTGTGAGAAAAGAAATAATAGGAAAGAACAGCAGGAGGAAGATGTGACATAATGAAAACAAAAAATTTGGAAATGGAAAAAGACTGGGACTATTCTGCTCAAGAGGCTCTGACACCTGTTTCAGAAGAAAAGCTAATGAAAACTAGTACAAAACTTTTTAACAGCCCATCTCAGTCTGTCTTAACCCCCTTGTGTAATTACATATGAATAATACAACACGCAAAGGTCTTCAGCAAGCTGTACATGTGGTTGAACATGTACTCATCTGTAGACATTACGTCAGTGGAGAGGGACTGATAATCTGGTTTCTTCATTTCTTTAGGTTAGCCCTAACTCCCCCAAGCAAAACAGAGCAGCTGACAGGAGCCCTAATTATTAATGTAACTGTCTTTGTGCTCCCTGCTTGAGAAATGGAAAGGAAAACGGGAAACGGTTGTGGTGCAGGTGTCCCAGCAAGGGTTCTCTTCTCACACAGGATTCCGGCCATGCATTTATGAGTACATTATGGTTTTGCTTTCCTCCCTTCCCTTTTCTTTTGACTGAAGATACCAAATTTGGACACTGTAACATATGATTCAGTTTTGATACAGACTACCCTCATTAAAGAGCTGAAATGACAAGAGGATTTCGGCACCCATTCTCTTAGCCTCATATGTTTTTTCTCCTTAGGTTACAAAGGTGAACTACATAAATGCAAATTAGCATAGGAAGGACAGGACAGAGAGGAATGGACTGTTTCACTGACCAAATACAGATATCTAACACAGACATTGTATCCGCCTTCATCATCTAGCTTCTCTTTAAAGTCAGTGACTACAAACAGGCAATTCTAAGGCACGATTTTACCTTATCTTAACGCTGAGGTCAGATCAGTTACACTGTTACTTCTCTCCCTTGATTATGAAGATTGCCTTGTACAACTTATTCTCATACAAAAATCCAAATTGCAAAACCTCATGTTAAATGAGATTAATTCCTTCCACCTGCTTCCCCACTGAACACCAACACATATACCTATCCATTGTCTTAGACCAGAATTTCTAGAGTTATTTTGATTTTTTTTATTTTCTCCTTTCATGTGTCTCATACACAGACCTACTAAATGGCTCCGAAGCATCACAGAACTCATCCTTACACATTCACTCTTTATCACTTTAATCCGCCATCTGCCATAGTTTTCCAGAATCCCTCCCTCCCAACTTCCTGAATGCTCAGAAATTGCTTACTCCTAAAACCAAAAGTTTATCACTTCTGACTTTATTGACTTGTTGCCTACCTCATAATCACATCTAAAGATAAATCCTATCTCTTTACTACACTTGGTCTTTTTACTATCCTTTCTTTGCTGCAGATTTATGCATTCCCCATCCTCTAAAATTGATATAAGTTCATGTTTTTCTATAAACCAGGGCAAAATTCATCTTCATCTGCTTCAGTTTATGAATCTCGGGGATCTCTATGTATCTCTTATGATAACATTCCCTGTGAAGGATGGTTTTTAAAGTAATAGTGTTGCTTTCTAGAGTAGTTATTCCTCTCCTACAAACTAAAGAAATGTTTGAAAGACACTACCACTTTTTGCATTAGTTCACAAATCAGGTGTGATTGCTGAATACATAGGGATAATTTAGAGTAAGCATTAAAGCTTTTGACAGAAATTCATCCATACAGTGCACAAATTAAAAAACCCCAAACCTTGGAGGAGCAAAAATAAAAACTGGAGGAGCAATGCCAGGCAGAGGAACCCAAGTAACCTAATCAGTGAAAAGTGGCTCACTGAATCGGCTGCTCCCTAAGACCACCAAGGGGAGTGTTTAGGCCAAGGTACCAGGGTGAAACCCTCCAGGGTGACCCAATGAAAGAAACACCTTTGCATGACCACCTTCCAAGCTGAAGGAGGTGGGTGTCTATGAGGGTTTTAGACTCACTGTGGGATGCAGAGGGAAAAACATTCGGAGACTGTGTAAAACTTGCTGGGGGGATGTTTTAAAAAGATCATTGGAATGTGTGATATTTATTTTGGGATGTTTAACAGAAGGACTAAAGGTGGAGGAAGGGAGGTATCTAGGTGGCTCAGGGAGGGAGAGGAGAGGGAACATAGCAGGTATATGGGATAAAAGAGGTCAATCAACTGGAAACAGGCAATGGTACAGTACACCTGTCTGACTATGCCTTCTGCTTGATCACCACAACCTATTCTATATACACATTTAACCCTGTTTTTATCTAACTTCTGTGGGGATGCACCTCTGTTCTAAGTGGACATGGGTGAAAACTAGCAAATATTAAGCTGGACTATCTGGCAAATAGGATAAGAGGTCTGAATACCAACAACCAGAGCAGGTCTGCTGGCCTCTGAGGCTCCTATGTCCATGCACCGGCAACTGGGAAGACCTGGGATCCAATGGCCAACTTGTAGGTAGACTGAGAGTCTAAGGGCAGCTACTAAAGTGATCTGTAGTGCATGGGTGTATACCTACATATGTATTTATATATGTGTATATATATGCAACCATATGGATAGTGATATACGTGCGTGCATGTGTGTGTATATATGCCCATATGTATGTATGCCTACCAGAAACAGGTGCTGAGCCTTGCTGAGCCTGGGGATGCAGAGCCATAGCAGCCATACCGCATTGGGCTACCAGATTCTGCAACCTCAGGCAGCAGGAAAAAGAAATAATCAAAGGTTCTGAACCTAAAAATGTCTACATTCACAGACATTAACATACATGTGTTCAGCATCTGAGTTGGAAAAGAGAAAGAAATCCAAAAGTAGATGGCTTTGAAAAAGGAATTATTTTAGTAACTGGAGAGGTCACAGTGCTGTGGTGAGAAAGCAAAAACCAAAAGCAATAAAAGGAGCAAGGTAGACAGTGTTTATGGCGTACTGATGGAAAATGAGGGAGGATAAAAGGTGAAAAGATTTAGACAGAAGCAGAACTGTGAAAGGACTGATGAAGGGAAAAAAAAAGAATGAGAAGAATCTAACAGATGAAGAGTTTTGTGATAGGTCTGGGAGAACAGAAATGTAAGACTAGATGCAACACATTGGGTATACGGGAGAGTTAATACCTTACCTATCTAGAAAGGCCAATGCAAAGGTGGAAACAATCAGTCATGATGAGGACAATGTGGAATTATCTACTGTGATGAGATAGGAGAAAGCAAAAAATATCTGAAAGGGAAAACCACCAATCATGAGAGAGAAATGGGATTCGCTCAGGGAATATGACCTTCATAGCTAATTCTTTTCAGAAAGATTGTAACTACGTGGGTCCCCTTTTCAACAATTCTTCACTTTGTGTTTCAAATTATCAGAGTGATAGCAACAAAGACAGATAATCTTAGTACATGAACTACTTTGCACCAAAGTTTTCGGTAAATTATGCTTTTCCAACATAGTACATACTGTTCACAGCTTCTGAAGTCACAATTTCTAGCCTCTCCCCATTCAACACATCTTAAATATTTTAAAACATACATGAAAATTCCAGTAAATATTTAAACACAAGTATGCCAACACTTCAAATCTGAAGTACCATAAATAAATATTAGCACTTATTTAAATAAAGAATAGCCAATTTTGATGAATTGCAAAGCAAGTGGTCTACTGCTGAGATTCCAGAGAATTACTGTGTATCCATTCTGGGGGAAAAGAGTATACAAATGAAACACAATGAGAGCCTATTACTCATCCCTCCCACACAGTCCAGTAGGAAACGTATTTCTAACATGAAGTTTCATAAGAACTTGTTGACGGCTCTTCTGCACTGCTTTGGTGGAGGGAGCAGTTGGTTTCACTGGACCTAACTTCTGATCTATGTTTCAGTCTTGCAGAGCGTTTCAGACATTGCTATGACGAGAGGGATGCTCAGTCTGCCAGCAGCAAGAGACGCAATGAACTGTGCTCTCTGAAGCATGCCCTTGATACTTTCCCACATGCTCTGTTCTGAGTTTCTTTGCTCTTTTATGCACAACTACCTCCTTGGGTTTAGGTTTGTACTACATATCATGGTGAGGTTGCTATGAGAACATTTCTTGGTCCCACTATTTCATTTTGGCAGGTTTTCTGTAGTGCTCCTCTCCCAGCCTTCTCTTTTCGACCATGATGTGCGTGGTTCCCCCATAGGGTAAGTAGATGCCAAGGAAACAGCCTATGCTCCTAAGAGAAGTGGTAGAGAGAACCTTCCTCTTCACAGTGCTGTGATCCAGGCAGCTGTACATTGTCAACCAATTGCCAAACTTCCTAAGATGGCGCAAGCACTGCCAACGGATCTCCTTGGAGAGGGCAATGAGGGAATACATGCCTTTCCATATTCAGCGTTTTCTTTAGAGGAAAGTTTATAGGTATTCCTAAGTTAATAAAATGGAGGTTTAAGTATGTGTCCACAGCCTGTTGCTGCTGCTTGCAGCTCCTACTGAAATATCAGCGGTGTTGGGTTTTTGTTTCCTTTGGACAGAATCTGTTGCTCACAGTGAAAATTAGGACAAGCTGCTTGATATTCTGGAAAGGTACTAAAAGATACCATTCCACATAACAAGTAAAAATTAAAAAAACTGTTTGCACTGAAAAGCAGTAGGCAACATAACGATTAATTAGACTTTCAATCACAAACAACAACCAACCAACTGCAAATATGTATTATCCCTGCACACAAAAAATGCATTAAAGAGCATTATTTTCATAACTGAGCCTTTCAGTAGTTAGGAAGTGCAAGAATTAAAGTTTTCTGGGATACTTCATTTTGCCACCCTAGCTTTGCTGGCCTTAATTACATGATCTGATTCTATTTTCCACAGGATTCTGGCTTCACTCAGAACTCATGATGGTGGGTGCTCACTTAACATGCATCTATACAATATTGTTCTGTCTCAATAAGCAGTCAAACAACATCTGTAGTTATTATTTCTCTCATAGATTATTCAGCTCCCGAGTTTAAGAGCATTTCACAAACTGATTTCTTTTCTTTATGCCCCATTTTACGCATGAAGAACTGAGGAATGCTGAAAAAAAGAATCAGACGTTTCAACTAACATTGAATGTCCATTCTGAACTGTCTAGGAGCCAATCTTTCAGATAATTTTGGTTTATGTATCCCATCTGATACATAAACCAAGCAGCCTTCCTAGTGCCCTCTGTCCTAGCTGAGGAGACTCAGCATTCCTCCACAGAAGACCCCACCTCCTCAGTTCAGGTCTCAGAAAGGAAGAAACGCTGCATTTGTGACCCTTTGTAGAAAGGATGGTAAAAATGCATCATCTAGGAACTACAAGATGCAGGCAATTTTCCCAGAGTTTGAGGGTTTTCTAGTGTTTTTCCCCTAATGGTTAGAATGCTTTTCCTTCTTCAAGCATTGAAATCAATAACAATATTCCCTCTTTTGAAAATTATTTACATTACGCATCTCTCTTTTCTTTGCTAAGGTTACATGTTCACTAGTGTATGTGTATATGTATATATATATGTATACATATATATATATATGAGTACAGCCAAAGAGGTAAATGAGCATGTAAAGGATTAAAGCTAGCAGAATCAAAATCTATTGAGAATTTGTTATGAAGAAACATATGTGTGTTGTCTTTCCTGTCCAGTGTAAACATTGTCACGTGTGGAAACAAGAGTAGACTACATGTAACAAAACTACACAATCAGAGTAGGGACAGTCACACTTCTTCCTGATTAGCTCTCAAAAAAGCGTATGATCAACAATAAATTCACACAAAATACTGTAGTGATGCTTTCTGACTTTACTGCAGTTGCAAACAGCATCACAATAAATGGGGAGATATTATATAAAGCTTTGGAAATCCATATAACACTATCTGGCAAAAATTCTCAAGTGTATTGGTGTCTGCTGCTGAATGATAACATTTTTCCTACAGAGAAGAAACTGTTTCAGCTCACTAAAAAACAAGTGGTGCCCACACTCTGTAGCTTTCAAATTATTTCCTGACTCAACCAACTTGCTGCTTGTATTTTAAAGCTCTACTAGACCCTGGTATACATACATCTACTCTGGAATTCTTTGTGAAATCATTTTCTCTTGAGACAGAACATTTTATCTGTCCTACCAAACAACTCGAGTTACAGAAAGATTGTTTTCACCATTTCTTTGTGAGACAAATCACAGAATTGCAGTATTGACCTGAGTGGTATGATTAATTTTGTAAGGGCAGGCAAAAACCGGAAGTGTTATACTCCATAAGGAGTACGTTTCCTCTGAATTCAGAAAGAAGGGAGAGTCCAGTTTATTCAATGTCATAACAGGAGGTCTGAGAAGAAAATGAGGATGGACAAGGCATTCCTTTTATTGATGCAGTGAGCAGCTACGTCAGATTTAAGTTTAATTAATAGTGCGGAATTGATTGAGAATCTAGAGGGAGAAAATTAATTGGGAAAACAGCTATTATAGTTAATATTTGAATTAATTGGAAGATTGAGTAAAATAAATAAGGATAATGGACTTCAAAACCCTCAAGTGTCTTGAAAATCTAAGTTGAAGTAAGCAAGCTAAGATAGAGATGCTGGAGACAATAGAGGTAGACAGGTAGTGCTACGAAGCAGGGCTAATATGGGACCAAGAACTAGGACTGACAGCATCATCAGAGGCATTGATGAAGGTGACATCTCCCAGCTACTGGTTCCTACTGAATTCCAGGCTCTGCAATTGCCAAGAGCTGCTATCTTGCATAAAAGAATGTTGTAACTGATAATGTGATTGACAGCATCTGTCTCTTTGAGAGGCAATACCTTTCAATTCCTGCTGAGACTTACCCTTAACCTTTGGGAAAACAAAATGCAATCCAATTGGCTATGCCACTCTTGACACTCTCGGGACCAAAATATCAAGTGCAAAAGAGCTCTGCAGAAGTGCCGAGTGAATAGCTACAGAAAAGCTCAAACAATTAAGAACTTGCTAATCTAAGTGACTCGGTTTGCTGAAAGCTGAATCTTTTGCTGTTTCCACTATCATCAGTGCCATAAGATTTTTTTCATCTTTGTGTGTACACTTCAAAATCTGTCTTGCCTTTTCTTAGTCTGAAAAAAGAGCCGTATACTTAGTAGCTTATTCAAAAAATACATCCTAGTAAGTACAGAAACACAGTAAGCCACATTTCCACTAATCTGAGTGTCATATAGTTTGAAAATATTCCCATTAGCAAGACTGTACTTTTTGTTATCAAATGCACAAAGACAAATTATATGTATGAGAAAGAAACAGATGAAGCAAAGTTAGAGATCTTTCTGGCTGAGCCAGGAGCTCTTTAATGATCTGAAAGCAGAAAAGGAATCATAGAAACATATGATAATGAGCACATATCACTGAGGATAAAGGAGTAGTTTATGTTCATATGAAAAGGGATCAAAAAGACTAGTATGCAAAAAAAATAAAAGGTCTTATTAGAACAAGGAAGAGAAGGCAACAGAAAGGCTCCATAACTATACTTGAATGATGAAATCAAAGAATGGAAAATAAGACAGAGACCAAACTACAGATTATAAAAAATAAGGGTAACCTTTTTATTGCCTTTTTCCTAAATCTTCGCATGAAAGACAAATTTTGAAGACCCACTTAACAGAATTAATTTAACAAGGATATTAAAACGCACTGATGAGGAAAATATGCTGAAAGAAGATGCAGATGAGTCAAATGCGAGCATTGGAGCAAAGACTGAAAATACTCACTTTGGAGTTTTTAGGAAATTAGCCATTGGAATTCTGAATATTAGTAATTATATATCAAGGACCTGTAGGAGAAAGAAAAAAAAAAACCAACAAAAACTTCTCTGGGCTAACAGAGAACCACCTAGTCAAATTAATAACTTCAAGTATTAAACATTATATTGGTGAGTTCCTAGAAGATAAGGTAGTAAAACAACCTATATGCATGTGTCAAAAAGAAATCATGTCAAGCTTCCTTCTTTGACAAGCTAACTGGATAAAGGGGAAGTTGTAGATATGATATATCCTGACTATTAATTAAAGCTTCTGCCACTACTCTATATAATATTCTCATAAATAAGCTAAGGCAGGAGATGTAATCACCATCAGGTGGGTGGACAACCAGCTGAGAAATTGCTCTCAGTGAACAATTGTCAATGATTTGCTGTCAAACTGGAAGAGGATTTCAAGTGGGACTAGATCGAGGACTGTAAGGGCTGAGATCTACCAAGCATTTTCATCAGTTCTACCAGTAATGGCAAAGACAAGACCAAATTTGATAGTGAGACTAAGTGCGGAGGGGTTCTAAGCACATTGGAGGCTGGAATAAAAATTATTTTTAGACTAGAGGTTGAAATTTCAGCAGCTGGCTGGAATTCAGTAGAGGCGAGCGCAAAGTGTTATACCAGAAAACAACAATCAAACACGCAGTCGTAACACACAGAGTAAAAGGGTAAGCAGCAGCTGAGCAGATAAAGATGCAATAGTTGTTCTCAATTCAGCACCAGGGAGCTCCAAGTAGCGCAGTGTCCTCTTTTCACACACTTTAAGGAAGATGAAGATAAAATAGGAACAGTAAAAGGGATTAGAAAAAGAGTAGAAAATATAACCTGCAAGCAAAGGTTCAAGCAATAGAATTTGTTTAGTTTAAGGATGAGAAGACTGAGTAGTGACACAGTAATATTCTTCCAACATGCACAAACATGTTATAAACAAAAGGGTGATCTGCTTTGCTCAGTAGCCGCTGTAGGGTAGAAAAGAAACCAATGTAATTTGCAGAAAGTAATATCAAAGCTGCAACTTTCCAGTTGTTAGGGTGAAAGAAATTAGGAATATTACCACATCATTTATTTGGAAGTATTTAAGTACAGATATATCGCTGGTCCAGCTTGTTTAGCTGCAGTTGATCCTGCCAGAGCCGAGAGACTGGACTAAATTACTTGACTTTTCTTCTGGATGTCATCTATTTGGATGTCATCCAGGGAAGTGGTGGATTCCCCCACCTTGGTCACTTTTAAGATTCAGCTGGAGAGGGTGCTGGGCCATCTTGTCTAGACCGTGCTTTTGCCAAGAAAGGTTGGACCAGATGATCCCTGAGTATTCTCCAACTTGGTATTCTATGATATTTGAATCTGTCATTTGATATTGACCACTAAAGATTAATTAAGTATGAGCAAGTAATATATACCACTTTTAATATCAGAAATTTCTAAACTAATAACTACAGATGAAGCCACCTCAAGCTTTTAATTTATTCCAACCATTGGGATGAAGCCATTATAGCTGGAGATGCCAACCTAGTAGCTGCAGACTTTCAGATGTTTAAGTAACAATATATATTTAAACAACTGGAAAATTAATGAATAGGAGGAATATAATGGTAACTTAGTCTTTGAAAACCTTTGCTGACAAGGCTGATATTGGAGAAATCATTACAATATTGAATGAACTGTGAAACCCATCACATTAAACTATGAAGAGGTCGCTGATTTCATCTTTGACATTACCTAAGTTCCTGAGATAATTGGGACAACAATTTTATCACAAAGAAGTTACATTACAAAGTTGAATCAGCCTGACCCATATGCTTCCACACCACTTCTGAATAATAAGTTCTGCTTTGATGTCCAGATGGTCTGGACAAGCTGAGACCTTCAGCATGATACTGATTACTCTCAACTATTATGTGGACATTCAGTCCAAGAATGAGGCTTTAAAATATTTTCACAAAAGCACACAGTATACTTTAACAGGGGAAAAATTCCTGTTGATCCAGAACCAGATTCGGAACAACCATCTCAAGCTAAAAAACTGGGATACCCATGAGTTTCACTACATATGTGACATTTCTGCAAGAATAAATATAGTTCCATTTACCAGGGAACAATGAAGCTTAAACAAAACAGGGCATACTGGTAAATACATGATGCAACAGGAAACTGAAAGAAAACAACTCTAAAAGATCATAAGAAGATATAAAATCTGAAAAATACTGAAAGTATTCAAATTTATGTAGAAGTGGATTTAGTGCAGCTACAACCAAAAGGTCATCATTGCTCCCAGGGAAATCACCAGAGACATTCCTTTTAATATAAATAAAATGGGATTTCATTTTTAAATTATGTCCTTCTGAAGATATATTGCTACTCTTAGGGAGATGCCTACATAAAGAGTTTTATCCTGGTTCAAAATTTGCATTGTTACCGCAATCATAGCCCTGCGTTTGAACAGGTAAACAATCCTCACACCTCTAAGTGCTGAAGGACACCTATAGCTTTCAGAGGCAGAACAGAGTTAAGCTGTTACTGTGCTGGAGTGAAAAAAATATAACAACTTTCTGATGTCTAATATGGCATTTTGAAGTAGGCAAACAGGGAATCAGAACATCATCACATGTACCTTTATTGTTGTCTCCCCCCACCCCCTAAAATGCATCAGTTGCTCCATCCTCAGTGAGCTCACTTAGAATTTGGGAACAGATTTTGTTAGGCAGTTTTGGGGAGTTGACGCTTTGGCAACCCAACAGAGAGCTAAAAACCCCACCCATTTGGTATAGTTTGTACATCACCAGGATCTTCTATAAAAACAATTATTTCTCACATGTATGTGTGATAAAATGTCAAAATGTCACCTACAATAAATAACATTTTTTACTTGGAAACTTGATTCTTTATCTTGAAATGGCAAAGTCTTTTAGGGGAAAAATGCAACACTTAGTTTCTGTTTGACCTAATATTTTCATTGTTTATAAAACTTTTGCTTATTTCCATAAAGAGGTCAGACAGGTATAGCCTCTTACTTTACAAGACACCTTCCACATCTCCTGGTGCATTTGCTGTATTAATTTTCCAAAAAGCCTAACTCTACTTCTATTTTTTAAATAAGGTGTAACAAGGAAGTCACATTTGTCATTATGCCATTGTCATATAAAATACAAACAAGAATTTGGCTACATTTGAAGTGGATGTTCACATACATTTATTCCATTGCCTGTTTTACCTGATTACATCTAATAGCTAAATAAAAATTAAAAATGAAATTTAATATAAAATTAAAGAAGATCCGATACATGGTTCCTGTAAATGAGAAAACTATTACAATCAAATTGATACTCTATTTTTTCATGACACTGAATTACAGAATCACAGAATCACAGAATCACAGGGGTTGGAAGGGACCTCTGGAGATCATCTAGTCCAACCCCCCTGCCAGAGCAGGGTCACCTACAGCAGGTTGCACAGGATGGCGTCCAGGAGGGTTTGGAATGTCTCCAGAGTCGGAGACTCCACCACCTCCCTGGACAGCCTGTTCCAGTGCTCTGCCACCCTCAAAGGAAAGAAGTTCCTCCTCATGTTCAGATGGAGCTTCCTATGTTCAAGTTTGTGCCCATTACCTCTTGTCCTATCACTGGGCACCACTGAAAAAAGACTGGTGCCATCCTCCCGGTACCCTCCCTTTAAGTATTTACAGGCACTGATGAGATCCCCCCTCAGCCTTCTCTTCTCCAGACTAAAAGGACCCAAGTCCCTCAGCCTTTCCTCATAAGAAAGATGTTCCAGCCCCCTAATCATCTTCGTAGCCCTCTGCTGTACCCTCTCCAGCAATTCCCTGTCCTTCTTGAACTGGGGAGCCCAGAACTGGACACAGGACTCCAGGTGTGGCCTCACCAGGGCAGAGTAGAGGGGGAGGATAACCTCCCGCGACCTGCTTGCCACACTCCTCTTGATGCACCCCAGCATGCCATTGGCCTTCTTGGCCACAAGGGCACATTGCTGCCTCATGGTCATCCTGTTGTCCACCAGGACTCCCAGGTCCCTTTCCACAGAGCTGCTTTCCAGCAGGTCAACTCCTAACCTGTACTGGTTCATGGGGTTATTCCTCCCCACGTGCAGTATCCTACACTTGCCCTTGTTGAACTTCACGAGGTTTCTCTCTGCCCAGCTCTCCAGCTAGTTCAGGTCACGCTGAATGGCAGCACAGCCTTGTGGTGTGTCAGCCACCCCTCCCAGTTTGGTGTCATCAGCAAAGTTGCTGATGGTACACTCTACCCCTTCATCCAGTTCGTTGATGAATATGTTGAACAGGACTGGACCTAGTACTGACCCACTTGTTACAGACCTCCAGCTAGACTCTGTGCCACTAACCACAACCCTCTGAGCTCTATTATTAGCACTCTTGTACCATGGCAGAGAAGGAAAAAGGTATTGAAAACATCCCATCTTGTGCAATATGAACCATCTATCAGCAGTTATCGAATTACACAAAATAGATCTGTTTATCCAAGTCAAGCTTTGAACAGTGTGTTCCAATTTAGAGAAAGGTAAAAGCACGTGTAAAACCAACTGGAATAGAAAAAAACATCATATGTTGGAAATACACTTTATTAAGCAAACAGAAGACTCAACAGACCTACTTAGATGAAGATCTTTCTTTTCTCAGCAGAGTATTATACCAGTTTTAACCACCTTTAGAGTCAGAGTAAAGTTCAGTAATGCTTGATTTTCTGGGACTGAAATTACCATCAAAACAGAGAGAAAAACACTGACTTGTAATTAGAAGCTGACAGAACAATACTTTGTATACTACCAACCAATAAAACATTAAAACAATACCCTAATTACAGCAAAAAATTAAGTATTTTACAGGTGAGCTGGTATATTGCCTTATCTTTTGCAGCCATCATTGGAAAAAAAATTAAAAAAATGGAAACCTAAACCACAGTTAGATTAATGTAAGAAATGAAGATATTTAGCCAAAATACTCTGTTGATTTGAAAATGCACATAAGGACTTCAGATCTCTCAAGATCTTTGTTACCTGTATAATGCTTTCTGATAAATATTTTGTTCTAAATACCCTAACACCTATGTTTTTACACCCCAATGGCAAAGCAAAAATGTTATTTCTCAAAAATGGTTCTGCAGCAACATAAGAGTTTTAGAAATGTACCCACAGCCTTACTCCTGAAAAAACTTTCTAAAGCTGCATTCCTAGAACAGCTTTGTAACTGGGAATCTTCTGACAGTCACAGAGTTCCTTGAGGGCTATGATGCCCTGAACCCCCCCTTTTTCCTCTTCAAGTTTTTTCCAAGCAACTGCACCTACAGTTGAAGAAATTCAAGGTTTGCCATTTTCTCCCCACTTTTTTGTGAAAGTCTGGTTGCAGTCTTGAGCACAGCAGTGCACCGACCACAACGTGGGTGTTTTGAGAAAAAAACTGAGCAGTTTTGTAACAAGCCTAGCAAAAAAGTATGCACCAGAAGCAGCAAAGCAGCAAATTCAGTACCTCTGCTTTTCCCTTGCTCTCCTCCCAGGGACATGTTATTATATACAAAGTGCTGTGTTAAAGTCCTAGTATCTCTGTAATTACTAACCCACCTACTTCTGCTTCCAGTAGCAGCAATGACTCTCTTCACCCAGCAATGTATAAGCAAGAAACATTTCCTCCTTTCTGTCTAGAAAAATGCAAGCATTAGGAGTCTCTGTGTAGGCTCCAGAGGCAGAACCACGCAATCCGGACAGTATCAGGTCTTGACCGAGTGCTAGATCAAATGATCCAGGCCTTCCAAGTGCACATTTCAAAGAAAACTGGAGCAGTTACTAAGGGTGGGATTTATCTGACCAAGAGCTGATATTTGCAGTTTTCTGTGACGTCTGCTTCTGTCATTGCTTTTACAGTCACTGAAGATTCATCTCACCTCATAGAGGTCTCTAAAAAAAAGGTCACATGAGCAGACTTGAAGCACGGTTATTTCTCTTTGTTGCTTGTAGCGGGGGATAAGGTTCAGGATGCTATATTATGGCTATAGGGTATGAAAAAAGCAGAACGCCAAACATAAGCAATATGCAGAGAGAAAGAGTAGTACCAGGAGTGGGAAGAAAGGATGAGGAGGAGTTTTGGAGGACAGAACTGGAAATGGAGAGCCAAATAAGGAAAGAAAGGAAGGAAGGAAGGAAGGAAGGAAGGAAGGAAGGAAGGAAGGAAGGAAGGAAGGAAGGAAGGAAGGAAGGAAGGAAGGATAAGAATGCTCCCTTGCTTGAAAAACAAACACATCCAAAAGGTTAAACTCTTTATTCGGCTTCCTAACTGCTTGAATTAATAATTTTTCACACAGTGCTATTGATGTTCTTGAGCTGAGGCTCTGTACATGAGAAAGTCGCAACTTTTTTTTTTTTTTATTTTAATAAATGAACATGATTAACCACTGTCTTACTCAGAAAGACACACTCTTCCATTTGCTAAATCTTACCATCAGAAAGATACTTAGATAACAGAGGACAACACACTGGTTTTGTTTAGCCACAGCACAGGAATTAGTGTTCATATGATGAAGCTACTTTCCTGCACTAACATAAAAATCTTCACACCACCAGGAAAAAAAGAATCCACAGATAAACAATGATGTAAAGGTTGAGCGGGGCATAAACCTTCCTAACCGCAGTAGTTTATTTCTTCAGTGACTTAAATAAATTAAATTCCTGCCTAGCTAAAGAAGGTAAAAACAGGAGTTTGGTAGTTAAGTCCTAGCAAGGACTCAAAAGCTGGTTTTGAAGGAGAAATTTTAGGTTGCTTGTTGTAATTGAAGAAGGTTGTTCCAGGCATAGAGAGAAAGCAATGTGAAAATACTGCAGAAATTAAAGGTTCTGCAAGGCGGGCAGTCAGTAATGCGCCCAGAGTTCTGGATGGGTGCATTTTAATTAAATCAAAGTAAACAAGTCACAGCAGGGCCAAGTGCAAGCCAAGCTGTAGGCAGGCTTGATATACGAGGTTTGAAGGTGAGTCTGAGGTAGTCTGAAGTTGCTGAGGAATAAGAAAAGACAGTAACAAAGAGAGAAGAGCTGGATAATATGCTTGGGGGAGAAAGAAGGACAGTAACTGTATCTGCAAAATGATGAATAGCCTCCAGCAGTGAGAGATGAAGGATGTACAGGCTGGAGGAGAGATGGTATTACTTGTCAGTATGCGGCTGAGATACATAACCTACCCAGGACTTAGTAGGAATGGTGCTCTTGGTTTACATGTTTTTCCAGTCCTTATCTTTACCCCAGACATCCAGAACAAAATAGCCTTTTGAATTATATTTTTAAGGTTCATTTATGGGTCACTGACCATATTTTGCATTTTAAAGTGAGTTGGTACATTTATTTCTTAATTTTGTCACTGGTGAATTTTGCAGCAGCTGAGTAATCAACAGATACTCTAATTTTTGGAAATAAGTTTAGGATTAAGTTTACGAATGACTGTAGAGATTAATAACAAAAAAAAGTTCCTCAGCCTTGCTCCCCAGCAATTCTACAGGTTGGGACCTGGAGTTCATTAAAAAAAAAAGAAGAAGAGCATTTACCTCTTTCATGAGAGTCATCCTATTCTTTAGGAACTGCTTTATGTGACTAAGGGGACGAGGAGGACAACACAATGGATAGGTGTCCAAAACATATGCAAAATGGAAAATAAATAAAAAATCTTCATCCACGACTAACATTACAGAAGTGATCATCCTAAGCTGTTCCCCTTGCAATGCACATGTTTTCCCCTGATGTTTTCCTTGGATTGAATAAAAAATAAACAAATTTCCTTGGATTGAACAAAAAAAACCTTGCTAAAAATCTAAGCTAACAACAAATAGCACTTGTGAGCAAGTGGGAGGACAACTCATGAAAATATTTTTCCCTAGATATTTCAGCATCATTTTACAGGAAAAAGTAAATATTTGCTTAAATGTTCAAGTGATCTAACAGTTACAGCTGTGATATGTTTTTTATCTAAAATGAGAATATAAGTTTTTATACTAAAACTATTAAATCTAAGGCCATTTATCTTATGACCGCTTACACATATAGTACACTGATTCACAGTGAAAATTATGGACGCGGCTGTAGGAACAGAGGAATTTGGTATATGTATGGAAAGCAGACTTATTATCAATTGCTAGACTATTCCCAGAATGCCAGGTTTCAAGACATAATGAATTCAATTAATTGTAAAACACTTTCAGAATTTAGTTACATAGGAGAGGTTTGCAGGTCATTAACTGTTCATAATTCTCACCAAAGAGGTCTTACGTTAAACAGTAAATAAATTACATGAAATATATTAAGCTCAAAATTGATTACAATGATAAAAGTGCTCATTTTGAATACATATATGCTTCTGTCTGAAGGTCTCTTGCAAGAAAAACAGGCTTGGGCTGTTTTTGTAACAGCAAAGACACCTGAAAGGAGACTTTGTTCAACTGCAAATTGAACTTCATTCTCTGTGTTTACAGTGGATGAGTTAACTGCTGGAGGTATCGTGGGATATCTGTATATAGAAAATGCACTAGTTTGATAACATAGATGTAAGTATCCTGACTGTCAGTTAATAACAGCAGCAATGTTCTCATGGAAAGTAGGCTTTTAAAATATGGGTTTGCATACAGAAAGCATTTCATAAATAGGTTCCATTCCAGGTATCTCGGGTTTTTGTAACTTTAAGTCATTCTTTATTTCAGCTCTATATTTTTGGGAACTTGATTATGCAAATACAGCACAACAGAGAAGCTTACATGTACCCTTGAAAATCCCAATATATAGCCCTGAACCCCTACTTTTTCCATCCCATTTCACTTTGTTTCACTGTAATAGTCAGTTTCACATTCTTGATAATTAAGGCTGCCCTGACAATTACAAGGCTAGCCAATACTTTTCAACGGGAATTCAATGGTAGGTGAGGCAGTCCTACCGATCGATGAAACAAATAAACTTTCTTTTTCCACAGCTGTCAAACAAATATACCTAATTCAACAACAAATGTCAGCACAGGCTTAAGCTGATTATTATTGAAATATAATGAAATATTTAAACTTGGATGCTTAAGGCAAAGCATGTGCTCAATTGCCCAGCTGAGCAGACACCTAAACAAATAATGTATTAACCTTTCTTACGTTGCTGGTTGACACTAACGAGCAATTTCACAGTTGAATTTTATATGTAAAATTGCATATGCTGTTCTTGGTCCAAGGCCTGACAACCAGGTACTTTAGAATGTCTCCTGAGGTCCTGTGGAGGATTGCTGTCATTGTCCTCATGGCCCAGTAGGTCAACAGTAGAATGCACAAGTGTCACGTGATAATAAGCCTTTGACTAACTCACAAGCCTAGCTTCTATATAATCCTGCATCAGCAATATTTTTGCTGCTCCCATGGCACTTCCTTCCTCTCTCTTGTTTTGTTTGGGTTTTTTTTATAATCTCTCCAGTTCTGGATTTTCTCCAAGAATAGATTATTTCACCACCTTCTAGTAAAGGTGTCAATAGGTACTTTGCTCATCCTCAGCTACTGAAATATTTATCTTAGGGTTATATGCATTCCAGACACAGAGCATAGCAACTGCAATTCTGCAAGTGAGCTTTTTTCCATCTTCACAGTATTACTGTGCTTTGGGAACGGCCAAAGCTCTGACATGCCTGTATTCTGTAACTACTGAAAGGCTCCACTCTCACCAGAGCTTTAATAGGGATGCCACAGTTGATCAAACAATTGCCAGTCTGTTGCAGATCTCCTGAGAGCTGCGGCAGTTTTCATTCATCATCACACACCCAAGTAATTGAACCTCCAGGGCAATTCTGTCAAGCATCATACTTGCTAGCGTATGACACTTGTGGTGTTGTTATGAGTTCAGTTCATGGACATTTAGGGAGAAGAGGCTGTGGAACTAGAGAATGATTTGAAGGACTTTTCAAAATATTTAATACTTTTCTGTACAAGAAATAGAAACTATATATTGGTCTTAATTTATTATTACTCTTGTTGCAAGTTTCCTCTCAACAGTTTCCTCTCTGTCCACCCATCCAGCTATCTTATCCCTTAAGTATACAGCTCTGGAAAAAAAAAAAAAAAGTAATCAAAACAATCATATGTGTGAACACTCAATTATTTGATTTAGACTTTTATGAAGTCTACTTGGTAGAAATAAGACAAACAGGAAAGTACAGAGGGAAGAGAGGGAAATAATTTGTAGATAAGTTTAGTCAGCCTTCTTTTGGGCATCAGTTTGAGAAAAGAGACAAAGGACAGAACAGATTTGGATATCAAGCTTACCTAAGAAACTGAGATGTTCTATTTCAGGATTATGTTTAACTCCTGCTATATGCTTAATTACAAATCTGTTTTCTTTGCATTAACACTTTTTTTTTATCCTCATTAAAAACCAAAAAGCAAAACTGAAAAACAAGCCACTCGGTTAAGCTTTGATCTGCATTCAGATAGCAGCCCTTGAGCTCACCTTTGTTACTTGATGTAAACATCCAGATGTGTTTTGAGGATCAAGGCTGTTTCACTACTCAGTGCGGTAAAATGGTAAGAGACACAAATTGACTTGAGGGTAAACAAAACATGTTGAAGAACAGAGTATTATTTTGTCTTTTGTTTCTCATATACGCTGAAAACACAAAAACCACATATTAAGTGGCCGGGCTTGGATTAGTCAGTCATTGTAGGAAGCCACTTGTTTTAGACTCAGTTTGAAATTAACCCTTGGGAGCTGATGAAGGTAGGACAGAGCAAGACTAGCGCGGCAGTTGTCCAGGAGCCAGCAGCCCCCTTGCTTTAGCGAGGGCTGTACATTCAAGCACCTCAGTGTGCACAGTGGATTCAGTATCACACTCAAAAGGAAGCTGTTTGTCAACAAAGATAATCCAAACCAGGCAGGTTGACATCAGCATCATAAACTTCATCCAGAAACATACTGGCAACTAGCATAGTAAGCTTCTCCTTTTATTGTTCCAAATAATATTCAGTAAAATTGCCTTTGTAAATAGTGAGACTTTACAGTTAGTAATCCAGTGCATGGTCTTTCCCAAATGTGATGTTTCTACAAATGCCTCTTAAACATGTTGGGATATATACCAAGGGGCCATGCTTTAGATTTGATTATCTACATTAACATTTTCTAAACTGGAAAAATGTAAATCATAGGAAATACTAAACAAATTGAAGCTATGAAAATGGAATAATTCACTGAACAGGGTTGTTGTTTCCATGCACTTCCCTTGTTTCATTTTTATTCCTCATAAACAGAACAATAAAAGGTGACTGAATTTTGCTTCCATTTTTGGTTAATGTGTTTATCCATTTCTCTTGTACCATTATGGATAAAGAACCATCTACTGTCTCAAAGCAATGATTACATAGGCCACCGGAGACCTGTTCTACATTAGGTTATAATCCAGACCAGGGCAATTATCGGGAAAATGGACTCTCAGCTTCACTGTCCCTCTTCTGAACTAAGTGGAGTAGGGACTGAAGGCTCCCTCGCATCTTCTCACATCATCTCACATATTCTGAAGGCAAGCTTGTCAATCAGCTACTGAGTATATTTATTTTAGGAAATATTAATAAGCATATTGTCATCTGAATCCCTACATTTCCATGACAAGTTTTCTTTTCAACAAGTCTGACCTTTTCTTTAAAAATGAACCTCAACCTAAAATTTCAGATCACAGAATCATGGAAGCACAGAATCACCAGGGTTGGAAAGGACCTCTGGAGATCATCTAGTCCAACCCCCCTGCCAGAGCAGGGTCACCTACAGCAGGTTGCACAGGATGGCGTCCAGGAGGGTTTGGAATGTCTCCAGAGTCAGAGACTCCACCACCTCCCTGGACAGCCTGTTCTAGTGCTCTGCCACCCTCAAAGGAAAGAAGTTCCTCCTCATGTTCAGATGGAACTTCCTATGTTCCAGTTTGTGCCCATTACCTCTTGTCCTATCACCGGGCACCACTGAAAAAAGACTGGTGCCATCCTCCCGGTACCCTCCCTTTAAGTATTTGTAAGCATAGATCACCTCTTTAAAATTAGTATTAATTATAGTCACTTCTCCTCAGGAGAGATGCTGTATTCAATGTTATTCCACCAGAAATTATGGCCAGAAAGAAGCCTGGCAAAAGTTCAGTACTGCTAGGAAGCTTAACTTACCACTGTATGAGCAATTACTTCTTCAATAAATTATGCAGCATTTATTAATCAATGTATTATCTGTTCAAACATGAAACAAAATCTTCCACTGTGCATATATTAACAGTACATAGAGTATGATACATTACGCTGCAAGAAAACAGAAAGAAGAATGGTGTGGGGATTTAGGGCTCTAAATTCAGGGTGAGACAGGAGAGATGTTTACCACAGAGTGAAAAATGTTCTACAAGGAATTGGTGAGTTGAAGACAACATCAAAGCTCTGAGTATTTGCAATGCATTTATCGCTTTCTAAGCCAGTAAGAAAGGAAGATCCTGGCACTTCTTGGAATTGCCCTGCTGTGCTCCCACTTTTTAGTGTGAAAACAATTATCATTCATTTCTTCAAATTACATTGAAGTGTTGCTTCTGCTAAATAGTGTCATTTTCACTTCATAAATTTCTTTTGGCTTCACTGTACATTTGGTCTGTTTTTAGATTATACAGCTTATTAAGAAGGTCTCTATGAACTCAACCAAAACATACTAGACATTATTTGAAATTTAGAATTTAGTAACCAACTAATCACTACAAAACAAGCATAAACATCCTGATCCTGATGAGAGTGTACACGTTAGGTATTTAAAATTAGTGATATGTGTTACGTTCTGCCTCAGAGCCTTCTATTACTGTGGTCACACTGCTGCCTATTGAATGGCACAGCATTGTGTGAGGTGATCACAGCCGATTCACAACAGCTTAAAATGGGACACTGATCTTTTACTACTTTTAAAAAAAAAAAAAAAAATCTGAAAGAATCCTTGTTAATAAACCAGGCTCTAAAACCACAAAAATGCCCTTATTTGGGATTCCTACATATCTTTCAGAAATAAATTGCAGTGTTTAATTGCACTATTTACTACCACAGCTTTTAAACCTTAAAAGTCATCCGAATGTTGATTTGTTGGGTTTTTTTAATTCTTAGTTGGAACCACTTAATTCTCTGGCAGAAGGTTTTCCTGAAGAAAATACTTTCTGACAAAAAAGATATACTGAAAGCCATATACAGTGATTGTAATATTTTCTTTTTTTTAGCTACAATAATATATTATTTAATATGATATATTATTTAATAATGGATCTGTAGCAGTGTCCCAAAATACAATATGGAATATTACTATCTCTTTTTAATTGTAAGTATGAATTTATGTCTCTAAAGTTTGTTGTTTCTGATGATTCAACTGAAAATATAACTCATCACATGTTAACAGGTAACCTCATTTTCAGTTGTGAGGATAACAGGTTTGCTACAGAACGCTAGTTATTTAGACCTAAGTAGTAAGTATACTTTGATTGCAAGGCCTTGTGATCAGTCAGCATGGACAGCAGCCGACTACATAGTCAGCTAGGGCTGTATTTTGTTTCTGCTTCTGTCAATGTTTCACTTTGGATCCTCCTCCAACTCTTCTGTTAACTCCATCATTCTTGGAGACAGTAACAAATTGCCTATTTCTTTCCCCTGTGAATTGGAATGACTGATTTGTCAATGTCTAGTTAAGACTTATTATAAAGTAAGCAAGATCTTGCACAAGACTTTATATGCCTTCATATTCAGAGGCTGATCTTTCTAAAAGATGTTAGGAATAGAGCACAGATGCAGGCATTCACCTGTCTTGTAGAAGAAATTAGTGCAAAATTTCCTTAACCTTCCCATTTCAAACAAATTAATCATTTCAGTTTGGGATGCCTAGTCATTCAGATGATACATCAAATCCTGAGCCGGCTACTATGAAGTAATTATGGCAGAGTGGTACTATGTGGTTTAGCAGAGTACAAGCATTTTCCACAGAAATATTAAAACGCTAAATAGGGAGTAAATTCACTGTAGGTGTTAAACCCACCATCGCTTGGAGGCTACGAGGCTGGAAAAAAAATGCATCAATGGAATAGAGCAAGAACTCCAATGACGAAGTTGGATTTGGTCCCTCTTCTGTTACACCTTCTATCACATCCACAGCTCATCTTTTCTGCTAGATGCTGCTGCTATATTCGGTTTCCTCAGTAAGAGAAATGGGTGTGTTTAATTTCCTTTTATGGTCTCTCTACTGTCACCTCACAGAATGAGAACTTGAAGCTCAGTTATGTTGTTCTGTGGGATCACAAATGTGTTTGTCTCTCCTCAGGTTATGGGTACGCTGAGTTCACCTTTTCAAGGTTAAAGACATTGAACAGACAAATAAGACTTACAAATATTCTGCATATAAATCACATTTAGCTTCTTGTGACATAAGTCATGATCCAACACAAGAAAAACAGCTTACTCTGTGTCATAAAAATAAAACAGATAGACATCTCCCTTCTTTCATTCCTTGTTGCTCTTGACTATCTTTTGGTGGTAGTTCAGAAGGCCTTTATGTTTTCTGCTCTCATTGAAGTCCCATCATCTAAAACCTCACTTCTGTTTCACAACTCTGGCTTCTCCCTTGTTAAGTGGAATTTGACCACTTTGCTACCTGAAGTCCTCCATCAGTCAGTGAATCTGTTGCTTATTTACCAAACACCTGGAATTCAGATTTGAAAGCTTAGTCTGCTCTTGGCAGTATCTCTTGGTCTGTGGGTGCTATAATTAAATCTATGGCTGCTGAAGTTTAGCAGCCCTCCATTGTTAGTCTTGTGTCTAAAGCAAGAACTTCTTCTGTGTCGTGGTTTGGCCTCAGCCGGCAACAGAGAACCACGCAGTTGCCTGCTCAACCCCCGAGGGCGGTGGGGAAAATCGGAAGAAAAAGGCAAAACTCGTGGGTTGAGATAAAAGGCAGTTTAACATGACAGCAAACGAAAGAGGAGAACAACAACAACAGTGACGGAGGGATGCACACACAGGGTTACTGTACCGACGCTCACCGACCGGACCGCGCAGCCCCAGCCCGCTCCCGAACCGCGCCTTCCTCCTCCTCCCGGCCGGCTCCCTTTTATGGACTGGGCATGGCGTCACGTGGTATGGAATACCTGTGTCCCGGGTCAGAAAATTAACCCTATCCCTGCCGGAACCAGGACATTCTGTTACCTTTTTTAGGTTTTAGATCAATATGAAGACACTCAGTAATACAGCGTATAAACAAGCCCCATATTAAAACAGAGTTCACTCAGACCCAACTTTTACAGGCAGAAAACCTCTGGTATCAAGCAGAATTCCTAAATTACATATTGATGCCTTCAAAGAATTTCTCATGGCAGAGACAGGCATAATATGTTCTTTTCTATGACCATTTTTACAACATGAAACAAATAATTCCAAGAAACCTTCTCCCAAGCTGGGTTTAAACTCTTAGCAGCTGGCTAGCTAGAAAACATAACACACACATAAACCTTATGGTATCAAGAATCAGATTTAGCTAACAGAAGAAAAGGCCAGAATTTGAACTGCATGGACTTTTCTTGAAGTGTCTAGCATGCTAGCATCGACCTAAAAAAGTAGAATAATTTGGCTTAGCTTCAGGAATACAGCTCCTCTGTGCTGTTTCTGTGAGACAAGGCAAATATTTAAGTGGTTAAACAATCACTTAATCAGATGCTTCACCACTGCCAGAAGAGTGAAAATCACTACGTCTACCACAAAATTATTTTTGAAGTAGTTTATATACAGTAAATACAAAGGAAAACAACGGCAAAAAGAAAACACCCACATGTTCTTCATCAGTAAGGGAATTAATTTTCTTCTATATCAATATGATGAACTGAAGATTACTGAGGAAAATGCGAAAATAAAATCTCCATGGTGCTATTCATGACATTAACTTAGAGTCTTATTTCAGTTCACGAAATCCATAATTTACAATAATCTACATCAGGAATGTGGTTCCACCACTAAAGCACAAAGATCATGTGTGTTGAAGCATGAAGACGATTGAGATGGATTTATCTCAACCCTGTAACTATTTTATGTTAGCTGAGAAGCACTTTAAGAAGTTTCTTTTCAGAAGAGTCTGATTTGCGAACATTGACATTCAGTTCTTGAAGAGGACGCTGTCATGATATAGTTGACGAACAAAAAAATGCAATGGCATAATGAAAATTCAACACAAAATAAAAACCCCAAGAAGTTACTGTCTCTACATATGCTGAAAGAGAAATTATTTCCATGTTTTAATAATTAGTCCATCTCATAAAGAAGGCTGATAATGGACATTAATGAAACTGAGTTCAACATCTGAAGTTTCTAATTAAAAAATGAGTTTGTTCTAAAAAGTGAAAAATACTATGTCATTTTCTTCCAAGCAACTCGTTGCACCATGTCCGAAGCTGTATATCTGACAGAATACATTTGCCCCATTATCTTTTCAAGGGTTACGTTAAGTAAAACAAATAAAGACTGAATGAACCATGACCTTTGTGCGGCATTAACATAACAGTTTACTATATTCCTTTTATCAAGGATGCTGAGGCATACAGTGGTAGCCGATTTGTACCACTGAGAAAAATAAGCTATGGGAAAAGAACCCACTGACTCGAGTTTCGGTTATGTTGTATGGGGTTAAAACCTGTAAACCCAGCACTGGGGTAGGAACTGCACTGTGGAGGACATGCTGCCTTTTGATGCACCTGGAAATCAAGTTTTCAAGTAATCGGAACAATACACTGCCAAGATTTTTCAAAAATATTTTTCAGAGACAAGCATTGAAGAGCTTGCCTAACATTCAGCTGCACAAGCTAATTGCTATTAACACAGTTGCTGCCATCATATTATTCATCTTCATGGACAGTCAGCCGGCAATACGAGAAAGTATTTCCAACCACATATTCAAAGCTATTTCTTTGTCACATATTATTACAGACAAATGTTGGCTTTAATATTTTATAAGGTGTGTGACGATTTCAGTGACTAAAATTGTGATGAAAGCTGATGGAAAATAATCAGCAGCTACAGAAGAATAAATCATTCTGCTTGAAGTTCTTTGCTGTGAAAGTTCTTGCTCTTTTTCTACATAATATTTCCACTAATATCAGTTGTAGCTCTGCACAAGGTAAGAGCTCAGGATTTTCAAACATCGTTGAGGTGAATGTTGCCAGAAGTTATCTAAGATTTATGCAAATGTACAGTCTAGGAGAAGTTAGTGTTCCTTCTGTGTGGAAATCTCTTTTGAATTAATGCAGTTTTTGGCTTCAGAAAAGGGTTCCTTCTCCTAGTACACTGTTTTGTATCCTTTTCAGATTGATGATCCAGAATCAAAGTACAAATCATTTACAATCTGCTCAGTCAGAATGAAATGTGTACATGTGTGCAATAATAATCATATAATTTATTTGTGCATGGGTTTCAAAAGATGGATTGGAAATATCCCATCTTGAAGGTCACAGTGTGTGGTGATAGGAAAGGAAGTTTTTCTCTGCTTTCTGTTACAGCTGTGGTTCTCAAACCTTACAACCACTGATTTTTTTAAGACTTTCCACCTGCCTAGAAGAATTAAACACTGATTGAGAAACAGTAACTTAATCTTGCATGCAGAAGATCCCATGATACTATACAGCATTTTGCAACTCACTGGTGTTCAACTTGACATCTAGAAGTAGCTTCACCTTTTCCTAGAAGAAAGCAAAGATACTGACAACTCCCCTGTACCACAAGGCTCCTGTTAGATTTTGAGCTGCCAGCTAAGGCGGGCCTGGCCTTCCTCATAAACCAGTTGTCTGCAGAGGCCACACTGACCACCTGAGCATGCCCTGAGCCTGGGGCTAAGGGACAGATCCAGGGAGTGATGTGGTGAAAGTCAAGTCAAGCTTGCCAACTATCTACCCCAGCCTATACACTGCAGAACTAAATACTGACCCGTTAGATCTGCCACTTCAGCTTTACTCCATCAAATCCCTAGTAATTTAAATAAGGAATGAATGTTGAAATGTGCCCCCTTTTTAAAAAAAATAACACATATGTTTTGGTAGAAATCCATCACATTTCTTATCCTACAAAGGCACAAAAGTATTTCTAAAGTTTAAGTAACCTAGCAGCTGCAGGCAATATTCAGGAGACATTACTGTCCAACTTAAAGAGATCTGCTATGTATATGTACAAAGGAGTGTTACGGTTGAATGAATACACAAACTCTAAGCATTGCAGAGCATGAAAATTAGAAGATAAAGGAAAGCACGGACAGTTCACACTACAAAAGAAATGTTATTATTTATGATAGATGCTTCTAAAATACCATCTTTAAGAGAAACATGGTACTGCAGAAATTAACATACAGTGAACAAATCTGACATATAAGAATGACTACTCAAAACAGGATGTTTTGTATAATATAAAAACATGCTAAATAGCAAAATAAGAAAAATGGAAAAAAGATGTCTGTATATAAACATATATACTTCTATTCAAAGGTTAATTTAAAATACCAGCACCTTCTAGGCTGCACTGACCTTACGTATGTTGGTCCCTACTCCAGCAAATGCTGAAGTCCTGACCTCTGTAAGACTAAATAACGCGTAACTTACTTCACTGCTGACAGAGGAAATGTTCACATTACCAACACTGCACGCAACCTTAAGTGTGTGCTGACTATAACCTTTGAAGCCAATCCCCCCCCCCCCCCCCCC
>VFFE01007706.1:1315849-1464315 GCA_008921705.1 Burhinus oedicnemus
ATTTTTTTTTTTTTTTTTTTAAATGTCTGAACAAGTTCTCCTCCACTTAATTTTTAAGGAACAACTTGTCCCAGTGGGCACATATGACCCAGGAACTTACTGATGATTCACAAACATTTGAGAGAAGGAATCAACGCAGAATTCCCCAATGCCTCATGGTTCAGCAGAAAGATTTTGTTCAGGCTCTGGCATAATGAAACTAATCCAAGCCAAAAATAATCCAGATGCCATCCAAAATGCATCTTTGTCTTTGAATAAAATGTGTGAAGCTAGGAAGCAGCCTACATTTTAAGTATATTAAACAAGTTTTCAGATACAACAGGACACTCTTCTTAACTTTTTCCCAGTTAGCCTAACATAAATGTATTATCTCAAAGACTTGCCCTCAGTTATTTGCAATGCTTTGCAGTTGCATCTGAATACATTGACTCACTCAGTAGCTTTGAAGAAATCTTCTCAGTGAACTTTTCTATCCCTTAAACGAAGGAACTGGAAAGTCCTGACATCCCCTTGAAATATGACTTGGAAAATTACCAACTGCTCATTTCTGTACTCCCATTACCGCTGCAGATTAATGATAATGTGTTTTTTTCAGGAAGTTACTGAGTTAAAAACAGCACAAGTGTCTAGTTTTTTTGAAAATACGGTGACAATATTTTATTTACTTACTTAGTCTGTCAAGATTCACTGTCATTTTTATTTTAATTTTGAATGTTCTTCTATTAAGTATATTTTGTAGTAAGACACTACAATAAAAAAAAGGAATCTTAAACAATTATCACTTGCATTTCTAACAGATGATCTGAGCATACATCTAACATATTAGCCCCATTTTGTAAGCTAAGAGAAGTGTTAGAAGTCATATATCTATGGAATTATTACTTAATTCCACTGAAAAAAAGAACTAGAATGATAAACTACCTAATTTTTGTACATTTCAGCTAATACAAAAATACCTGTCTTTTATATATAAAGTATAACAAATGAAAATATACATATACATTTCACAGGACAACATTTTACATTGTAATATTAAAATTATAATAAACATGTCTATTTCAGGTTTACCTTTGTATAGAGGTGAATTCTATCAGTATTCCTGCTTGCACAAAACATAAGCCCATCATATATTGGAAATGTATCCGATTTATCTACATCTCCTATAAAGAGAAAAAATGTTGACGTTAAAAAGTTTTTTTCTTCATTCATTTCATTCAGTCTACTCACATATTAACAATAGTATTATACATGTTTTTAAGAAGTTATTTCTGAAATTTCCCAATTTGGTGAACATGCAAACACATTTTTGGATGAACACTGTAAATCTTTCTTTCTTCCCCTGCCCCCTTCAAATGGTCAGCAAGGAACAAAACCCAGAGGAATATATACCACGTGAGGATTCTGTATCTAATTCCAGAACAACATAATAAGACACATCGCTCAAGCAGCAAGCTATTAAGATAGCTGTGTATTTTATTTTTCTGTTTCTCTTGAATTACCTATCGTCCGATTTGCCTGTGGCTGTCCGAAACACAAGTAAATGCCATCGTGAGTTTCAATAAAACTACACAGGTTCACAGTTGCTAGTTGGACATAGTTCTTAAGTCAGCCAAAAACTCTGTATTGCTTCAGGAGTTGTATGGAAAGGCTGGATTTATTCATCATCAAAATTCAATACACATCCCAAGTTAAAACAAAAAATGCCATGGGCTAGCACACATACTTCTGTCTGTCTTTCAGATGTGTAGGTTTTTATTTAAAAGTTATTTTTCATGTCAGAGGCATTTAAGACAGTTTCGCAACAGGATGTAATCTTTATTTCACAGAAGTCCCACTTTACCTTCTCCCTGCTTTTTTTCACTGTCTTCTTTTTCCATTTCAATAGTTTCCTGCTGGCTGATTTCAACAGATCGCTGGGTCACCATTTCCTCCAAATCTTCTCTTCTATGTTCAGGATTGCACTCTGCTCTCTCTTCATTTCCTCTGGAGTCCTTTGACACATCTTCCTCAGTCTGGCTCATAGGAGCTTCACAATTTCTCTCAACTATAGACGTAGAAAGAAGAAAAGCGATTATTTATGCTACCTGTACAAACAGGTACCTAATCAATACACACCTGGAGACAAGACTATGTAACTGAAATCAAAGAAATTGCATTTTATTCTCCAATATTATTATGGTGCAACCTCTTAGGAAACTAGAGCTAATGTAATATTAGGAGAATAAACACATGGAACAAAGTTTCCCATTTATGCAATTTCATGCACCCAGCTTCACATCAAAATACATGCAATGAATAATGCAATTAGTAATTCTATATTATATACAGTTATTGTATACCATAAACACACAAAGTAGTTTTCCAGGCATCGATCTATCGATCTATACCTGTGAAACTGAGAAGTTACCCTTACTTAAACAAGCATAGAGACTTACATAAAATTAAAAAAAAAAAAAAAAAAAAAAAAAAAAGAAAGGCGTATTAGCAAGACTCAGATCAGGAGGAAGTTTCATACTACCGATGATTTTACCAGAACCTATTATTTAAATGTTAGCAAGGAAGTTCACACAGGGACACAAATGTGACTATTCCTGAAAACCAAGGTACTGGCTTACAATGTAGTGGATCAATGTAGAAAGATTGAAGACCTTGACCTTGTATTTACATAACATTTTTCATACATGACTGAATAAAGTCAGCGTTATGCCCATCACTTCAGGTAATAATTATGAATTATGTTGAGAGCAGGAACAATAGCCTATTTAACTGTTTCAGTGGTACATATACAGAACAAGAAACTTTCTCATTTGAACAAACAACTGTGAAATTTTTATAATGAGCAGGAAAAGAAGCAATATTAAAATTAGGCAAAGTAGATTTTATTATGTGTTATTGTTTCCTTAAAAACGTCAGGATTATGTGTTGTGAAATGTACTTTGCTTCCTTAGACAACTTCAATTTTTGTTACTGATAAATGTTGGTCTAGTAAATAGAGTATAAGTATAAAAAAGTTAAGACTACAGGACTCTTGAAAGTCATTGCTTACAGTAGTAAAACTGCCAGTTTTCAATGTGGATTACTAAATGTTAAGATTAGTGAAATGAAGATTAGCAAAATTCTCTGGAGTTATTAATATGCCTGTAATAGTTTTCCACTAGATACCAAGGGAAAAGTTTATATTCAGAGCCAGAACTATCCAGATGGAACATCATCAATATTAAGACATATTGCCAAGTTTAAGGTATTTTTCTGAACTACCTACTGTCCACATTCTTTATTTTAACAAAAAAGCCAAACCAAACTAAAACAAAAAAAAAAAAACAGATCAGACTTATTTCCCCCCCGACCCCAATACACTAGTATTAACAGAGCACAGAGGGCACCAAAGCTGGTAGTACCTGAAATAAATCCACCATTCTAATATTGACATAACTGAAAAAGCCATTTTTTTCCTCAAGGAAAGTAAGATTTTTTTGTTGTTCCTGTCAATTATTTATTTATAGTTCTTGTATTTCCCAAATTCTACTGAATATTTTATGCAAAAACAAAAAATCAATTAAATCCATCCTCAACTTCTGATCATACTAAAACCCCTTCTATTTTTGATTGACATAAACTTTGGTATGGGTAAATACGTGACATACTCTACCATTCTTGTAACAGAAAAAAATTTTGCACAAACTAATTTTTTCTCAGAGAAAGACAAAATTATATTGGCATCTTAGCTTGAAAATGCAAATCAACAGTAAAAAACAATCTAAATCTTCTGACACTTGGATTTATTGTCAGATAATATATAATTGTCAGAAGAGTCTCAATCTTCTGACACTTGGAGTCATGCAGTAACTATGCATTTGCTGTTTGAACTATGAACTGTTTAACTCAACCAAAGAACAAGTTTAGGAAAAAAACCAATGTTCACTTTGAGACACACTAACAAATAGGTCTCCTCTAAACTCTCCTTTTCAATAGAACATTTATTTTACTAATTAACAGAAAGTCACAGTTCTAAGGTTGCCATTAAAAACTTGAACTCAGCAGGTCTAACAAACACAAACCACTTCTTGTACCAGTCACTTGCAAAAAATAATAGGCAAACTTAATTCAAACTGTAGGTGCATACCACCGCCCAAAAGAGATCTGAAATGATGAGGAAGAATCTGAACTACCTGGACAAATTCTTAGGAAAAAACGTTGAAGGAAAGTGCATACAGGAGAAATAAAGTAGTGAAAGCACCAGAAAAGGCATGGTAGACTTTGCCAGTACAGGTAAATTCTGTGGCCTTTAGTCTACAGTGCTAGGTGTGAGAAGATGGTTACTTGAGGGCAAAGAAAATTTCTCCTGGGACTTCATCATTCTTTGCAAGTATACAAAAGATCATTAAACAAACCCTAACTTCATTTTGTTCCCCCTCTAAACTGGGACAATCTGTAAGACACCAATTCTGGCTGATCACAAGGATAAAAATACGAAGAATATCATAATCCCTCTGCACTGATATCACTGGCTTTTCACACATTTTATACACGGTGTGCAATACATGCAGCAAAGTACTGGCCTGGTTCTGTGGTGTGTGCAAAGACTGTCCCATTAGTGGTGGTCTTGGCAGTGCTAGGTTAACAGTTGGACTTGATGATCTTAAGAGTCTTTTCCAACCTAAATGATTCGATGATTCTATGTCAGAGCAAGCCATTTCTGTATGCCATCTCTCTGAGTGCCCTTGTATGCTTTGGATGGAAACCTCCACACAAGCTGAGATAACTGCAGTAAGTTATAATGCACCCCAGTACGTACTTTTTGGATCTACATTTGCCTCACTGCATGAATATACCTAAAAAGATCCACTTATCTAGACGAGATAGGAAAGGGGGAATATTTCCAGTTTATTCTTCAGAGGTTGACTCTTAGAAACTCACAAGGCCCTCACAGAAGGAATACAAGGATTTCCACAAGGGCAAAGGTTTGCCCAGTAGGGTATTCAGTTTCTGACTACAGTAACTGAGAAGTTAATAAAAAAAAAAAAGATGAAGAAATTATTTACAACAACCTACCTCTAGGGGATGTATCTTTTTTATCTATTAAAAGACAGTTTGGTTTTTTGTTTGTATAAAAGCATGTGCTGATAACAACTGGACTTCCTCTATTCCAAATCTGTCACAACAGTCTTACTGTTCACTGAAACATCCAGTGCTAATTGAATTTGAGGTCAATCTCATTAGTCACATTGTGGCAGCAAGTTCCACAATTGTATTTGCTTTTCTCAGTTATACTTTTTCCACTTTTGAGTGTTTACTTGATCTGGATATATAATGAAACTGGAATGCATGGTTTCCATGATCCCGTGGAAAATAGGATGCATCATTTACTACAGTATTAGGAAAGTGCAGTAGATGTATTTTGGGGTTTGTGTTTTGGTGTTGGGTTTTTTTTGATTGGTGCGTTCTCTAAATTACATGGAGCAAACCACCTCAATATTCATTCATGTGGGATTGCTCCTTGGCAAGTTTACTATATATCTCTAGATTCCTAAACTCTTCACTATATTCCTTTCTGGTGGTGATGCAAAGAAAAGATTCAACTCAGTATTTCAGGCTAGAGTAGTTCTAATATGCACAAGTGGTGTTTTAATGTACTGCATTGTACTCTGCATCTCATTCCTTACAAATATTCATATTTGGCTTGTTTTCTTTAACTATCATCCTAACTAGAAGTCTTCACTGAACTGTATGTAATGAAACTTGAGTCTTCTTTCTATCATGTTAAAGTTAATATAGATCTCAGCAAAGTAGAGAAGTATTGTTACTCACAGCCTTTGTGTATATTGGTATCTTTTACAATCCATGGTGAGCCAGACATGATTACTAAATGCTGTGGAACTGAAAGGACATTTGCCACATAATACCTCTAGTAGAATGAGATATTAATACTACAGTCTGTACATAGACTGAAAGATCAAGACGTACCAGATAACAGAGATAACAATAGGTAGGACTGCCTACTACCTACTCCAGTCTTTGCATAATTGCTTAGTGTATTCTACCACTCTCATAATGCATCAGGAGCTTCTACACAGAAAAGCTTACTTTCATCATGGAATACTTCTAAATAAACTGGAAATTGCTATCAGCATCACAGTAACAGGAGAGAAAGCTTAACACCTACAGCAAAGTTAACCTGGGTTTTCTCTCCCATGGATATCCAAACAAAATTCTACACATACCCACTGCTTTTTGTCTCAAACTGATAAGAACCCAACAAGCCCTTAAGACCATCAACAGAAGGTCAGATCAAAGGCCAGTGTTCCCAGTGTTCTGTCCCTCATAACAGGGATAGGAGATACTTGGAAAAATGTATTGTTCCATGCTCTCCGTAGTTTTAAGAGAGAAGACTCTGAGAAGAAGCAGAGCATACAATGATGCTTTACCTGGATCCAGTAATCTATAGCTTCTAGTGGCTAAACGACTACCTGAAACAAGTTGTATCTTTACCATTATTTTCTTCTGTTGAAACAGGTGATAGACTGAAATGCTGGACAGAGCCAGACCATGTATGAATTCTCAAACTGCACTAGAAACATCCCCATTCAGTGGCATTTCTTTTTAACACCACATTTTCCAGATCTGTGTGTTCAGATAAAGTTTGTGCTGTCAAAGAATGCGTAGCGGTGTCTATTTTTACAAAAGTTGAAAAGCGCTAGTATTGTACAAGACTGCCCATTTACCTTTAAGAAGTAAAGAAACAGAATAATCATAAAATACAGAGGCAAAAGCCATGAATAGAAATAGTAGGTCACTACTGGAGTTGTGAAGGGTATTAAAAAAGCCTGGAAGAAAAGCTTCCATTTGCATAGGCTTTGAGAAGACAGAGTGGTCTACTGAAATCTTAGCTGCTCCCAAACTTACTTGTTTGCTGCTTTGGCAATATAGAAAACTATATTTGTTAATGTAGTCCTTTCAAAAACTTCTGTGAATAAGTAGCAGGAGTTATAAACAACAGAAACATCTGCTTGAGGATTAATGGGCATAACTGTTCCCGAAACTTCTCATGACTACACCAGTCTTTCAAACAGAGTACATTGGCTGTCACAAAGACTGAGCTAGACACATGTGTATAACATTCCATCCTCACTTAAAATCTGAGCAGGAAAAAAAAAAAGAAAAATAACACAACAGTGTTTACCATGACAACATAATCTGTCAACTACAGATTACTTCCACAAAGGAGACTGTTGTCATCTGCCTGAAAGCACGTCATTGCTGCTCTTGCATTTCCAGAAGATGGAGCAGCTCAAACTACCTACACTAATGGGATTTATTAGACCACTAGCTCTGCCTTCTGCAACTTTAGTTTCCTCCTGGTATAAAATAGGCCTCCTGGTCTTCAAACATCTCACACTAACAGGAACGGTAGCTGACGTGCTTGTCAATAACAGAGAGCAAAGCCATGATTTTTGAAACAGAACACATAAGCCTTTGCAGCTCATACAGAAGACTGATTCTCAGAGACCTCAGTGTTGAACAACTCATTCTCTTCATATGGGCTGCAAAGGAGGACACATGGCACACATTTATCTATGGATCCACAAATTCCACAGACGAAACATGGAAACATAAAATCCATATTTGATAATTTATATCTCCCTCCCTTATCTGATATTTTTTCACTCTATAAAACATGCATCCACATTGTCCCACACCTGTGCAACAACATGCATGCAGATAAATGCACTTGCTTCCTGAAGTGCAACACTAACTGCTAAAAAGTTTGCAAAGCGCCCCCAGCAAAGAGCTCTGTTTTACACAGCCATTTCCTATTACACTTGGATATAATGGTAATCCAGGACCAAACTGCTGGTTTTGAAAGGGGAGTGATGGTTACAGAAAGGATGAGCCATCACAAGAACAGTGAGGACTGCAGTTGACCAATTTGACAATCAGAATTTGTGGCTTGCAATACATTTCCATTCTGCCACCTTTCTTACAGAACGTAGAAGGTGTTGTTCAGAAACTCACCGCTAGCTGCCTGTAGGTTTTTCAATAAATGGCATAAACAGCTTCAGAGGAACTCAGAAGTGGTAAGACGTGAAGCCATGTCTTCCTCTCTCCCAGGTCAAGGTGATTTCTCCAGATCTATTTCATGAACGAGTCTCTGCTTACCACTCTGGAAATTAATATAGGAGGCCTACTCCATGGCGTATCTGTCCTATGATTTTGCAAATTCATCTTAATACACTAAAGTACATTAATGTACTTAGTGACCTTTGATTTTTCCTGAAAAGGATGAGGAAAAAGGAACCTGGAGGTAAGTGGTATCTACCAATAACTGGTATTCTTTGAATTTGCCTCAGATACCAAAAATGCAACCTATAAGCCACCGTGTGTCTCAAATTTCTGAAGAAGGCTGCAGAGGAAAGTCAGAAATTCCAATTAAAGCATTGCAAAAAGTTGATTTTTTAGTCCCTAGTTTTCTAAGTAACTCAATTAGTTTACTATGAAATCATAGCAAAATTTATAGAATACTCCAGAGGAAAATTGTATTTTTTGAGGTTTATGTTGTTGTTTTTTTGGTTTTGTTTTACATGAAAAAGATGTGAAGTTTCTTTTAGAATGGCCTTCTTAAAACTAAAGTCATATCTATTGAGCAACTACTTGTTCATCACAAAATCACATATAAAACTTCTGTGAACGTTCAGTCTTAGATCAGAAATTGTGCTAACCTGGCAAGGAAAAAACTTAAGATTCGAAGTCTTGTGAGTAATCTAAGCTGACACTAATGTCAATATTTTTTAAAATGAGGCAGTAATACTGTGTTTGAGGGGAGAGTATGGTGATCCAGGAGACATTCACTCCTGGGAAAGTTCACTTCTACTCAGCTAAAAAGTGAACATTATGTTCTTGAGGATTGTTCTTACACATATACATATAATTATCTTTTGATTGTGGGTTTTTAGTCACATAAATGTTAAACATTTTTATTACTGACTTTTTTTGGAATTCCCTTTTTACAAAGGCCATATACATTTATTAAAATTTGCAAAGCTGAACAGGTATGAAAGAGCAGTAATGAAAAGAAAGGAGAATTATTGTTATAAAGCAGGCATAGCGTGCAATAAAACAGAACTAATGTAATGCATGACTTTAAAGTTGGACAACCTTATCATGAAAGGAGTATCTCATGAAAGGCAAACAAGCACCTGTCTTATTTTTCCTTTTCATATGCGTATCTGTGCCATTATAAATTTATCAAATAAAGGACAAAGAAAATTAACAAATCAAGAATTGACTGTTTATTAAAGGAATGTAAAGTCAAAACAAATCTCTGAAACAATTATTTGTCAGTAGCTAACAAAGGAGAAGCAGATAATTAATGTTTAACTTACTGAGTTATTTCATTAGTTGCAAGATCTCAAAGTCTTTCACTTCCAGGATTCATCTGTTAATAACTTCTCCCTCCCAAATTTATAAAACATTAGAAGTTTAAATTGTTTTTCAGAAACTGCTCAAGCTATAAAGCTGAATATCTTTGGGAACAGCCTAGAATTTATAATTCTATTTTTTAATTATATACTTTGCTCCAGCATTTACATTTGCTGTTTCGGACTATGTTTCTTAGAAAGACTCCAGATGGTTGATTTGAAACTAAAGTCAGCTTTTTGACATTTTCTTTGTAACAGCACCAATGTTAATAAATAAATGAATTAAGAGAGTTTTTCCTCAATAATGGCCTACTTTAAAAATCATAATCTCATTGCTTCAGTGTTCATTTAGGTAAATTGTGGGTCTCACCCTGGAATTTAATTAGTCACAAACCAAACAAACCACCAAACACCTTCACATAGGCATGTATTTGCACTGCATAACACTTACTGCTTAATTATCTTTACTTCAGAAGCAATATTTATTCACTTCACCTGCTAAAAAGTGTTAGCCTCTCACAGTTGTCTGTAAATGTAATATCAAATGTAAAAACATTTTTTTCATTTCCCTTTTATGTCCAGTGTCTTTGTTTTCTGTCCTCAAAGTGATATCCTTAAATGTCTCTTCACACTCTCTCTTACCCCAAATTAGTTTGACAAATACACAAAAGAACAAGAAGTAAATATTTCAATTTTTGCCCTAGTGGAATATTTGTCCATTAAGATTATTTCCTGCCTGGAGCATGTACTGTGCTTTACTCAGCTTAATCCAATTCATTTTTTGGTATCTCACATAAGGAAGAATGTCTTTCATTGGTTCTCATCATTCGGATACCATTTACAATCTATTGTACAGGTGTATCATGTGAGTCGTGTTCACCTCTAGCTGCTTTGAAAAATATTAGTATGAAAACACGCTCACCTTCAGGCTCCCCACAGAGTGTACACTGTGACTCTGCAAAGAAAAAGAGAAAAATTATAATTTCTTGATTTTAAGATTTTTCATAATTACATCCAAATATAACAAAACTTAGAGAACTCCAAGTTAGCATGAAAAATTCAATTCTATTTTCAGCACCCATTTTTAACAGCTGTAAAATAACTTTCAAAAAAGAGGTTTTGCAAGAAGAATTTTAAAATAGAACTATATAAATGTCTAGTTACATTTATATAACTATCACCTTCATAGACTCCAGCTGAATGCATTCATGTAGCAGGACTTCTTGCTTCCACATGACTTTTTTGTATTTGTAGATGTACAATACTGCAGTGACAACAGTTACTCAAATAAAAAGTTTAAGCCTTCTAATATTTTATTATTGGAGGTAGCAAACAGTAATAGTGACAGAGTTGTTATATTCCTTTCTCATAAAAGAATTCCAAGTCCTCCCAGGCAAGAGGACTAAGTCAAACAGTCAATGTAAATGTGCAGTTATACTCTGCAAAATATTCAAGTATAGAAATGAAAGAAATAAAACTCCATCATAACAAACAGACAGTCTCTAAATGTACAATTACTATTTTAGTCACACACCACCATTTGGAAGTTGGCTGTCCTAAAAATTTTTTTGGATAATGTACAAATATATACACACATGGAGGAAATATTTTAAAGTATCCCTGGAGATTGAGCTGCTTCAGGTCTTAGTATCAAGCTGCAGAACAAAGCTTTTGTTTAGAATCCAAATACCAGAATCAATTGAAATCACAGGGAATGTAATTAAGTTGGCAGATAATTCTGATATACTGGAAAAAGTCCTACTAGAACAAGACAGCACAGTATATTTTAAATCACAAATCTCTGAAATCTCCATTTTAACAGTACAAAAAGCAGTTTAACATGCCTGGTATATACAAATCCAACTCAAAAGCTTGCTGAAATTATCTCCGGTCTTGAAAGACAAATAGGAGATTGGACTTCAGCTGCGATCTTCACTCAAAGGTAAAAAAAGCCAGAAACATAGAATATGAAATATATACACTGAGTAACCTTTATAGCACCACTGTGACATTGCCAGTTATTTAAAAGTACTTTCTCCATACAGATAAGAGGCTGTCTCACAGTAACCCACTGTTGTAATGGTACTTGACCCTACATCTTTCATATATTTTAAAAATGTTAATCATTGTTTTTCACTACTTCCAGAGGTTGTAGTGTGCATGAGGGAAAGGAACCCAAAAAATTCTGTTTATCCAGGCAACTCTGCTGCTGACAGGTGGATCACACCTTTTAAAACAGCCTAAAGTTGCACGATAGAGAGGTATTCATTCATTTTGATGCAGTTCAGCATCGTGAAACGTGCAGCTGAACCGTCTATTGATACTGCACTCACTAGTGTCCCCTGCAGATCTGACAAACTGAAAACGACACCCCAACAGCAAGCCTGAGAAAATGCCAGTGAAAAGCATGAAAAGCCTAGTCTCGGATAACACAGGCCTGTTTCTTTCACTGCTGGATGAAAAACACACTTGCCGCAATCTGAAGTGATGCAGAGGAAGCAGCTCAGAAGATCTTTTTTTTCACTTTTAATTCAAAGACTTTCTGAGGTTTTATTGAGAGGGGCTGCCTGTCTGTGTGCAGTTTATTATCCTGATTGATAAGGAAGAACAAGCCGAGACTTGGTTTCTGAACTTCTGACTTTTTGCTGATCCTCTATGTCCTGCTAACAACGGCTTCACCGGTTTGTTACAATCCAGAGTCTGCCTGACATTTTTTGCAGCTCTGAACACCATCTTCCAAAGGTCCCCACTCAACAGTACAAGTTATTAGCTTCCCTCTTTTCCTCACTAACATAACTTAGCGCTGATATTGCACATCTGCAGCAGGGTAGATAGTCTAACTGCAAATAAGGCTTGCAGCTATGACTGGTGCCAGAACGTTGTCCAAAAGCTAGCTAGGTGTCAGCACTATCCCTGCCAGGCCACTGCTTTTTTGGACTTCTTTCAAGTGTTTGTTTAAGGTCCCATGTTTATGGGCAAGCCAGGTGTTTCTTCCCCTACCTCAGCACCCCTGGGGGAGAGTTCATGGGGGCGATTTTGTTTTAATTCACCAGTGTATGCCTTCCAGAGGCTGGGAATCATTTCAAACTGACAGCAGCGCCTCTCTTTCTACACCAGTAAGAAACAGACTTTGTGGATGTGGATGATTCACCAGTAATCCTCTGTTTACGAATTTCCCCACTGTAGTTTGCTACTGTGGGGGAGGACTAGATACCCTTTTTGTTGTGCTTGACACATACAGATCAAGTGACAAATAAAAACACAACCACTTCTACTAGACACATGAAAAACACGAGAGGGAGATTGTACTGAGCACTGTTTTCCAGAGAGCCTCTGCATGTGTGTGTGTGTGAGAGAGAGAGAGAGAGAAAGAAATAATTAAGTCTATTTAGATCTGTACATTCTAAGGTAATTGTTGAGAAATTGCATGTCCAAAGTTTCCAAGACTAAAATCATATACAACATACACACCACACTCAAGTATTTGTAGGTTTACATTACACAGAAATAGAGAAATCTTAAAATCCTGTAAAGAACCTATGTCTTGAAACTTACTTGAACTTGTTTTTTATGTAAGGAAGTTGCTGTATCTTGGTAGAAAAGATCTTTCTGGAAGATGGCTCAATACTGAACACTTGTACTAATTTGGAAATTTTCTAATTTAAATTTCTGTTCTGGGGTCAGGTGACAGCAATGAAGGACGTGACAACAGTGTAAAAAGTTACCACTCCGTCAGGTTAAATTACATTGTTTAAAGCTGAGATGCACCTCACCTAAGGTTGGGTGTCTCAGCATTAATGTTCAAAATCTAAACTAGTCTTAAAAGATTTACCAATCAGTGGAAAGAAACAGCTACCTCACCTGCCTTAGAAACCTATGTTAGCATGAGGTGAATCAATAAATCGCTTTTTCTAAGTACCCATTCCTTTTTTTGTGTTGAAAGAGGTCTTAGACTTAGGCTACATCTTCACAATAACATTCACAGCAAGAGAGAAGTGTTAATTGTAAGCAACCTCTGGAGGTCATCTGTTCAGCCTCCCACTGAGAGCAGGGCTGTCGCCAACGTGAGTTTGGCTCAGCTGGGGCTTTGATAGCCAAGTCTGGAAAGCCACCACGGATGGAGATTCCACAGCCTCAGGGGGCAGCCTGCTCCCATGCTGCATCAGTCTCATAGGGTCCTACTTGAATCGCTCAGCCTGCAGTTTGTGGCCATTCTTCCTTGTTGTATCAGCCAGCACTGCCAAAAAGACTTTGGCTCCATCCTGTCTGTAACTCTCCTTCAAATATGGTTGCACTCGATGATCTTAAAGGACCCTTCCAACCTAGGTGATTCTGAATAACTGTAGTCCGCTATGGATCTCTACCTCAACAGAATAAATAAGCCCAGCTTCTTCAACTACTCTGACCAGAGGGCCCTCTGCTAGACTTCCTCCAATATCTCCCTATGCTTCTGGAAACAGGGAGCCCCAACCACTGAACACAGTATTCCAGGTGCAGCATCACCAGCACCAGAGGGAAATAATACCATCCTCAATTTGCTGATCATACTCATCCTGGCACAGCCCAGTATGCAGTTTGCATATTTGCAACGAGAATGGGTCTGCTGACCCATATGCAACTTGGTATTCATGTTCCTTCAGAAAAAAAAATATGAATAAAATCGAGTCCCCTGATCGAAGTCACCTACCAATTACAACAGTGCTAATGTATGGCACAAGGGAAGAGGGAACGTGTGGCCAAATGTGGGCAGACCAAGACTGCTCTTTTCAGGACTGGCCAGCCCATAGATCAGCTTAGGGGAATCATGACAACTCAGCCTCAGACAAGAAACTTTTGTATGCCCATGTTGGATGAAATGACATCTGAAGTGAAAGTGCTTAAGCTACTGCCCACTGTGATGGAATAGGAGCAAGGATCTTACCACATTTCAGACAAAGGTATTTCTTAAACCTCTCCTCACAATTCCTAGTAATGGATTATGCCTCTACATACCTGATTCATCTAAAGTATTATAATGATACTTTCACAGGCAGTATTCTTTCTCTTTAATATGTTGCTAATCAGCTGCACTTAACAAAGATGCTCATTCTTGAAAACATACATGTAAGTAACTTCTTTGTAATTGCTCTCGAAAGTATAATGACTAAGATGGGCGAGTGTTCAGAGATTTGGGACCCAATAAATCAATAGAACAAGGAAAACCTGTATTTATATTATTAATCTCACTCTATCATTTTGAAATTGCCTAGCCAACAGAAGTAATAATCCAGGATACAAGAACTTGCTGACAAAATAGGTCATAAGAAAGATCTTTTGAAGAAACAAATTTATCATGGAGACACAAGTTCTTCTTTCCCCCCAAATAATATTAAATTCATTTTATTTTGATAGTTTTTCTTTTCTAACCTAAATGATAAATAAAACTAAAAATAATAAACCCAGACATGTAAATGCCAACATTCTTTCTCCAAAAATCTCAGTACAACATTCAATTTTAAATTAGAGCGAAGATAAATTATTCTGCTAAACATGCTCACCTTTCTTTTCTTTGTGTATACTTTCGTTATATGGCTGATGAAAGTACAATAAAATCTACTATAAGGAGTAGATTATACAATATACAATACAATAAAGAAAACAATATATGGGCCAGATGATAGATACAAAATAGCCATTATGAATAAACTACAATTCAAAATACCCATGTAAGCTATACAATGTAATAAGACTAAGACAACACAGTATTAGTAGGATTTAAAATCAGTTTAAAGAAAATACTGGATGGTATTTAATAGTTTACTACACTTTAAAGTACACTAAGCTCTCAGCAAGGTTCTACCCAGATTATGGAGTCCAACCTGGATGAGTTTTGACCGAGATATATGGAAGTGACAGTATGACAAGAAATAATATGCAAAGCTGAGAAGCAGTTCTGGGCATAACTTGTCACCTCAGCACCGCATTCAGAAAATGGATGCAGTCAAGCCTTCTGACTGCCCCTTGAATAACACCACACACACAGCTTTGTATCCCCATTTTATTTGTGTAATGGACCTTTCTGTTTCTCTTTTCATCTGATACCACCAGAGACCCTCCCTGCTGCCACCCTTCTCTGTATTATTTCAAATTTTAATTACAGTCATGTATGCTCTTTATTGCTTATATTTCTCTTTTTTTTTCCACTACTGTCTAAATCTATTTACTGAGTGGCCAAAAAAATATACCCCTGTTATATAATTACTGAATACCACTGCCTATTTGAATGCAGAATTCAATGCATCAGAGGAAAACTGGAAATTATTTTTGTTTCACAGAGAAATATGGTTGGTCTCACAGAAAACAATTCTTGGTTTTCCTTTTTTTTCTTTCCTTTATGCATAATCATAATAATAATTTAAAAAGCAATGAAAAAATAGATCAAGTTCCAGTGAGGAAATTTAACAGATAGTGCTTTAGATTTTGGTTCTAATGGCAAGAAACGCAACTGTTTCTGACACATTTTACTGATGCCAATGAAACAGAACTCTGTGACGCTTAAAGAGACATAGAGTAGCCAGGCATTATATTGAGATTTAGTGCAGCCTAAAAGCAAGGTATAATTAAAGGCTAAACTATGAGACTTCTAATAATTTTCAGGATTTTAATCCAATATTTGTATCTAAACATGGCTATAACAGTGCCAATAAAAGCAGACTGTATTATGAACTACATTTTCCATTCTGTCTTTTCATGTCTATTTCTTCTCCTCCTGTTGATATCTCACTATTGCACAATACCATCAGCTGAAATATCAACATGACAGACCTACGGGATAAACTGCAAGATTTTGTCATGTCCGCCAAGATTCTCCCATTCACATTCATCCTTTGTTCCACACTAATGCTAGAGCAAATCCTATGGAGATCTCCCGCTCCGTGTTGTCACCCATGTAGGTAAGGCATTGAGAGACATCTACAAAAACCAACTAGCCTTTTCTTCTGCCAAGCACATTTGAGATTTACCTACAGAATTTTTTTCTAAAATGTTCTCTAAAACCTTTGATCACAGGGAATACAGCCCTCTTCAGGTAAATTATCTCTGCTGCTAAACTATCTTTGCAGTTGGAGAGATTTTTCTTATATAGCCCAAACAGGCATTGCTTTTGACTATGCAGATGGAGAATAAAATTTTTAACGCACTTAGGAAAAAACAGTAATACCTAATCCAGATACTCATTGTTTCCTTCAGGTCTTGTTTTTTTGTATTCTAAGCCTTCAGTTTTTCCTCACACTCATGGTTGCTAATACTCATCTCATCCTTGCTGTTCTCCCCTGGAGTCTTTCCAACTTAGCCCTATCTTAAAGTTGTAAGTGCCCCACAGTGAATACAGCACATGACCTGAACCCTTTGACTGCCAGGTAGAGCAGCACATTTACACTCTTACATCTTTTTTATATTTCTAAGAATGCCATTGGCCTAATTTTGGACAGCAGTTCTTGACTCAAATGAGATCTCATCTCATCCTTACAGACAGGACTTTGAGCAGTCACCATCATAAGAATGAAGTAAGTCAAGGATATTGGTCTGCCTTTGCAGTAAGAGCCCTATTCATGTAATCCATGTAAACCAAGTGAAATCCACAAAGCATTCCAGGTGCTTCTTACAACTTTTTGTTTGAAACTATGAAGTGGAAAAGATAATAAAAATTACACTACACCAAAACACTGTATTTCTTACAGTATTTTGAGTGCTGACAAATGGTATAACAGGAAGAGAAAGCAGCTATGTTTGGACTCAGATATTGTTTGTGAGCCATTTCCATGAACAGTCATAAAAGAAATAAAGAAAAAATAATTTCAAGTTATACAATCAAAAGAAAACCAGGCAACTATACATATATACATACAAACGCATTTACATGTGTTTATATATATATACACATACCTGTCTATTTTGAAACCTTTTTTCTTCTTCTGAACAATAGTATATACACATAAAAATAACTACCACCAGTCAGTTTATCACGCAGAATGTACTGAAAAATGTGATAACAACAATTGTTTAGAACTATTGTGGATAAAGCCAATAAATGTATTTCATCCCTCTGAAACTATTTATACAAGCACTTCTTGCTGCATGTAAGAGCCTACTTTCCTGCCTGCCTGCCTGCCTCTCGCTGCTGATCACTTACAGTATGACCACTCTCAAGATGAGATTCCCTTGCGTTTGCAATTTCAGCTTTCTTGAATCTTTCCTTTTAATGGAGGTATTCATAACAAAGGGCCTTTTACCGCCCAGGATCAGGCCTTGGGGTTAGGAAAAACAAATGTCTACTAGAGTTTTGGAGAACAGGAAAAATGCAATAGAAAAAACATCTGCCTGTGAGATACTAGCAACTGAGCTATATTGGGAAAGAGTCATTGGAATGAGTAGCCCTGAGAAGGGCAGATACTGAAAGTACTTTAAATAAAAGCACAATACAGAATAGTCATTATTAAAATAGAATGAGCCTAAAGCAGAAAAAAATCAAACAACCTGGCAGCAAACTTTGTATCCTTTTGAGCAAATGAACTGACATCCAACCAAATGCATAAAACAACCACTAAGAGCCCATTATTTTCCCCAGATAAAAATATAAGGTTCATGCTCAAGGCAATGCCAGAACCTATTCACAGTACTTGCACATCAGATCCTTCTCCATATGGAGTTTACACATTACACGTGCATTAACGAAGCCAAAAGAGATTTCAGAAAAGAATTATGAGACCAGACAATCAAATATTTTCATAGGAAAACAAAAATAACTGGAGCAATAAAAAGCAAAATACAAACCACTCAAGAACGAAAAAAAAAAAGCTAATGTTTCTCTTGGTGATCTGAACACAAATACTTTCTTTTCAGAGGAGAATTCATAAACACAGTAATAAAATGGATGTGTTTTAGCACACTTCTGATACACATTTCAAATGCACAGTGTCAAAGTGGAAAGTCTAAATACCTTGAATGAGTCCAAAAAAGACCAGAAGATGTGTTTATAAAGAGCAAATCTACATGTTTTTCTCCTCATTTTTACACTCGTTTTCTAGTATTTGACGTTCAAAGGTTAAAGTGAGTCATATTCCTCACAGCCGAGGGAAAGAAACTCACCACCCCCTAATCACATTGCTGCATCTTTATGAAAAACACCAAGGAGAGTAAGGCTGGTGATAAAAAATTGTGAGACCTGGGGCCCACGAGAGTGCTGTGAAATACAAAACTGAAGACAGTCTGCACCAGAGGCTTGCTCCAAAAACCCTCTGGAGTCAAGGCAAGCGTCATTGGAGTTCAGCAAACTCAGGGTCAAATCTCAACAGCATACTAATGCAAAACTAGCCAGGCTATCTATCACCATTCCTCTACTTTCTGTCTTTTTCTCTCTTCTTTCACTTTCCTCATTTAAGAGATTTCACCAATAATCTCAGAGCCTCATAAGAACAAGTAAAAAAGGTACAAACCCAAGTTGAGTATGAACAAAGAACCAAATAGATAGATGGCAAAAAATATAGAATGGGACAGCACAGTTATACAGCAGATCACGTACTCTGATACTCTGGCACTCTGAAGGTTAAATTGACTTTTTCACTCCTTTCTCCTCCTTTTCTCTCACATAGGAATCAAATTTCAAAAGCATTTAAAGGGAGTGGGGAGCTGACTTGACAAATAGATTTAAGGTGGTAATTTGAAATACAAAGGGTGTGCAAAAAAATTATGTAACCATTGGAAGGGGTAAGAGATCGAGTCCAGGATGTATCCACATCTGGACAAGACTGTTAAATGATTCCCTTCATGTAAAGTCAGTAATGTGTATCAACTTAGAACAGTACGAGTTGGAAGAGACCTCCTGAGGACGTTAGAGTTCATCCCTCAATTAAGAGCACTGCCAGCTTCAAGTAACATTAGGTCACTCAGGGCCTTGCCCACTCAAGTTTTGAAATCCACCAGGAAGGAGAATCAACAGTTGCTCTAGGCAAGTGTTTCAGTGTTTGACCACCCTCATCGTGAAGAGTTTTTTCCCTGCATCTAATTGAAATTTCCCTCACTGCAACATCTATCCATTCCCTCTCATCCTTTCACTGTCATGTCCATTAAGAGCCTGGCTCCATCTGGCTGTAATGACCCATTAAGCAGCTGAGGACAGCAATTAGCTCTGTTCTCCTCTTAGCTTTCTCTTCTTCAGGCTGAACAAATCCAGGTGTCTATGAGCATCATATGCTCCAGTACCTTACCCACCTTGGTGGCCATCCTCTGGACAAGCTCCAATTTGTCTATGTCTTTTTCATATGGGGGTGAGGGTGGGGCAGGGGCTAGAACTGGGCACTACTCCAGTTGCAGCACCTGAAGTGCCAAAAAGAGGGGAATAATCACTCTCTTTAACCTACCAGCTGTACTGACGCAGCCCAGTGTGCAGCCAGCATTCATTGCTGCAGATACACTTCTGAGACCCTAATAAAAGGGCACTCAAACACAAAAGGACTGTGATACACAACTAAAGCTATGTAGGGACCTCACATGCTAAGTGACTACTTGAGGAGGTTACAGCAGCAAATTCTAATGTGCCTGGCGATGTCTCCCAACAGCTAAAGACCATAGCTCAGGGACTCACCTGTGGTGCAAGTCTTTTCTACTGTCCTGGGAAGGAATCCACTATGGATTCTTTCTTAAACACAGGCTGGGGGGAACAAGGCTTGTTTACAAGAGCACTGAGCTATCCTCTGTAAGGATTTCTGTCTTGACCAGTCTATAATGACTTCTGGGATCTAATGACGTTTCTAAATATATCTGCATATCTCGGGAGAAGAGCTTCCATTAGTCTCTGCTCTCCATTGGAAATGCTGTCTTCAGGTGGGAGTGAGCAAACACACAAGAAACACAAATTTAGTGTGAAACCTCAAACTTGATTTAAAAAATCTGTTTATGCTATATAGCCTTCGCTGCTAAACAAGTAAGTGTTAATAAACCTGATCTGGAAAAATTTAAAAGCGAACTGACAAAAATTATGCTTCCCTTTCCGTCTTGAACATTCTCAGAAAAAAAAAGAGTCTGCTCTGTTTATGAGTTCAAACACTTCCATCTCACTGGATATATAAATGTGACCTCTATCATAACCATTGCAAAGGCACAAAGAGCTCATTGCAGGACTCAGACCTAAGCTCAAAAAACCAACAGGGCTTAATTTTAGCTTTTACAATAGAAAATAAAGATTTATTTGGGGTAATGGAAACTTGCCAGTGAGTTAAACTGAAAAAAAAAAAGAGTTTGCCATTTTGTGTAAACCAGCTACTAACTTCAACTCCAAGCTCCTAACTCGCTCTGGTGAAATGAGCATCCACCCCTTTACAAAGCCCTTACGCTAGAACAAGGTGCAAATCGGGAACATCTGGAAACTTTTTAAGCACAAAGTTTTCCATAGTGAACATTCCTTATCAACTTTCATAAAAAAACAGTCCAAAATTCCAGTTGCAACTAAATGAACAATAATCAGAACTGGAGATATATCCTTTGACAAAAAGATGTAAAATTGCAATAAAGAAATAGGAGTTGAGAGTTCAAAAATATTTCATTAAGCTAAAACTGAGAGATGGAATTCGATGACTAAAAAATAGTCTGATCTTTTTGCAGAAACACCCATAAATTCAACCTTAAATAGCCAAAAGCAAAGTTGAAACAGCAAACTTACATTTATTATTTCTTTTCAACTGTGTGAGTCCCTTTTCCTTCCATAGTACATCATGTACACAGCAACGTATACCGCTTTCAGCCAGCTTCATCTTTTACATTACTGCAGCAAGCTAGCATTCCCTGTCACTGATTTGACCTTCACTTCCTTTATACTTTTGTAATGGTCTAGTGATTTCTTTAATAGTTAGCTACAAGGAAGTCCGAATCTGCAGTATTAGAAGTCTATGTCACACAATTGTTGAAAGGAGCCCTAGGGTCGAAATACAAATTATTAACACACACTATGCCATAGTTGTAACTGCTAAGTATCATGGACCTCTATATGTTGCTTAGAAACTTCAGGGAACCCGAAGGACAAACACCCAAAACTCACGTGGGATGCTTTTGCCTGCTTCTTGAACATCACTGAAATGGGAATCTCAGCACAAGCCTTGCAAGCATTTTAGACGTTGTTATTAATATTTTAAAACCCTCATAAAACTCTCAAGATTAAATTAATATATAATATAGTCACAGCTAATTAAGTTGAAATCATTGGCATTATCATCATTGGAGCAAACTTTCATTGACCAGTTTAGCCTAAGGGCAGGATACTGTTGCCAGCCCCATCTGAATGTTATTGCCTTTCAGAAATTAAATGTTTTTTTGTGTCAAATGTAAGACAAAGTTGCGTAATTGCACATCGCTTTCAAGACAGTAAAAAAGCAGGAGTCCAGAAAAGATACTAGTTCATATTAAGCGCCTGAAATCTCTCAGATTAGTCAACTGCGTTTAAAGCAAAATCAGTTTCTCTCTGTTCTTCAGAACTGCTTTTTGGTTTTTTTCTTACAAACCCATTAAATAAAATTTCTACTATAACTGTCTCTTTCAATCTTAGAATAATAAGAACTTTTCTCTACTTCCTAACAAGATACTGGAAGAAAGTTTATGTAAAAAAACCCTGAAAACCCACAGATTAATTGAGCAGTTCTCTTTATGATCCAGTGTTCTAAGTCTATGCCAAGAAACTGTCAGCCTCAGTTTGTTTTTCTGCCTGAATATTTAAATGGAAGAAAATTTGCTTCAGTTATGAGAAGTTTGTTAATGCAGCCTTTTCTTTTAGATAACCATACTAAACTCTGCTGAGAGACCCCTAAACAGTCACCTAAGTGAGGTTATCTGCAGGGCTGGGCATGAATTTAGACATTATAAACATGCACATTATGTGATTTCTGCAATTTTACTGGCCTCCATCAAATTATTTACAAGATGTAACTAAGGGGTAAATTCCTGAATATTTGAAACTAAGGAAATTATTATTAACACAGAGATAATATTGAATTACTTGCAAGAGACGAGTAATGAAAAAGATATGATCCAGCTTTCGACAATAAAATGATAAATAATTATACGCAAGTTACTCATAAATAAATGTCATAAATGACTAGTTTATAATGTTAAATTCTCTTAATCACAGAAACACCACTGAATTACTAATCAAGAGAAAACAGACATACACAGGTGTGAAATTAGCTCTTTGTCAGATTTAATACTTCATCTTTACAAAAAAAAAAAAAAAAGAACAACATGATTTACCATAGCTGTTTTCCAGCACTACTTATCTAAGTTTTCCAATTTAAAATATTTCAGTTACTGGATGATGTAATTAGACAAGTACTGTTTGACTTCAAAAACTATTGCACCTCAGATGTGGCTGAAAAACAGTAAAGCGTAATGTTGGCTAAAATGGAGTCTGAACGTAAACAGTTTCCCAATATATATAATTCTTCATTAATTTTTCAGGCCCTTTTAATAATTATATAGTCTTCATGAACTAATCATATGATGTACTAGTAACAATATGAATCTATCTGTTAGACTTAGAAATGCTTTGATTTACATGAAGTTTTACGGTATAAGTTATCTAGCCTAATTTTATGATGTCAATAATAATCCGACAAAAATGCATTTAACATCTGAAACTACCTGAAGGAATCAGAATACTTTGAGAATATTCATAAAACATTTCTACACATATATTTTATCTTACCATGCTCTGAAGGCACACAAGATTTTCTCTAGGGTTGTAATTTTAATTCCATCTGGTCCCATAGCATTAAAATAAATAATTAATTAAATGATTTTTCATAACAATAAGATAAAATTCTGGATGTAAAATAACATGCTTTCACCTAATTACACAGGATGCAAAATCTACAAGAGCAAACAGATAAATATTGACAGTGGTTTCAGGAGAACAAAATACTCTTTTACACACTTTCTGATATGTGTCTGCTTTGAAATTGGTCCAGATTAGGAGATCCTTAAATGCCCATACAGCAAAAATAAAGGAAATTTAAGAATATCTATCCCCTCCTCTTCACCTTATTTTCTGACAATTAAGAGATCGCAATATACGTATTCTGATTATGCTAATGCACTAATAAGTTGCAGTATAAATAAATTAAGAAAATTGGAAAAAAGAAGTACTCATGTGAAAAAGTTAAACTGCATTTGAGAAGGAAGAAGAAATAATCTCTCAAACAAAGCTTCAGGTAAATCCCCAAATTAGCACTGCCTCATGTTGCAGGCATTGAATGTGATGCTTACAATTACCATTCAACTGATACTTCTTTTTGTTAAGCGGAAAAATCGAAATCAATAGCATCTTGCTGTTGAAACAATAATTAGGAATACAAAAGAACTGGCGGCCCTGAGGAAATCCAGGTGTTTTTTAAGTAGTTCTTTGGCTTGCTTGTCCAGCTAACTAGAAGCCCAAACTCTGCTCTTAAAAAGGCCTTTGAAAAGAATATTATTATTGCTGATGCACAAGATCAAATGCTGCAATAAACCTGTGTTCCCTATGACTTTATATCCTTGCCACGACATTATAGTCACATTGCTCAAACTAACAACTTACAAGGGTTATGCTTATATGAAAAACTTTTCCACAGTGGAAAGAAATGGTTCTGTATAGCTTGCGGGGTTGGTCTTCTTACTGTAGTAGCTCCAAAATCCAATTCATCTGATTTGGAAATAAGAGGGACTAGCATGAAAGAAAGAGATTTTCCTACATAAAATCTAGCAAAAGATCTGCAAATATACAGACAGGAACAAAGGATAAGAATGGGCTTTGTGAGAAAGAGCTTGGTAACAAGAATCTAGGACTGAAGAGACCAACTCACAAACAACTTATTTTTCATCAATTAAGGTAACAAGTAACAGGAGGTAACAAGCACCACAGAATCAAAGTGCAAGCTTAAAATAATTACACCAAAATGGTCTACAAAACCACTGATAAGCTGAAAAAAAAATGAATAGACAGAGAAAAAAGAGAAGATAGATACATATGAGAATTTAAAGGTGGGTTTTTTTAAAATGCTGTAAGAATTGGCATTGCAAAACATCTGCAGAAGTTCACATATGCATAGCCACACATGAATGCTCACTTCATGTTTACTGAAACATTGAAGCTCTTCGGAAGTACTACTAACTTCGTATAAATTCCCTGGAGAGAGTACACTCAGAGTATAGCTAAATGAAATACTCATTCACAGTAGTTGGTCTAAGTGTGGGAAACACAGCATCAATACTGTATATAAAAAATGAGAGAAGTGTGACTCAGACGTTTATTTTTTTGAAAGACGGGAAACTTAAAATATACAACAGTAGGAAGTGAAAGATCAGGATCTCGGTATGTGTCACCATGGCTCAGCCAAAATCAAAGAAATCTCACTGGTTTTTATCAGTTATTTGGCCCAAGATCTTCCAATCTGTGGGTAATAACACAACTGGAGACAGAGCCAGTAATTAAGAGAATGCAATCGGATTCAAAAGGTTTTCCATTATTTTTTTGTGACTGGATGAGCAGATGGCAAATGCAGCTTAACACAGAAAAAATGTGAGATAATTAGCAGGGAAACCAAACACCAAGTTAGAGAATATGTACTAAATGGAAATCTCATCTAGCAAGCTAATCAAGGGAGGAATTTTGGGGTTATTATGAAAAATAATTAAAACCATCAAATCATTTCACAGCTGCTGGAAAAAAGAAGGCAAAGATGATAGCAGGTTACATTAATAGATAGATACACCACAAAGTAAAGTGATGTTATTACTGTTCAAGGCATTTATTAAGAACCATCTAGAACCCTCCACCTGGCTCTGGCAGGCGTGGGAGTGTGTGGCGAGGCAGATAAAAATTTGGTGTGCTAGTGGCACTCCTCAAGTACCAGGCTTCTAGTGCTATTGAGACGGAGCCTCTCCCAGTGTTATTCATGATGTGACAAATTCCACCCAGACCTAGGGAGGTTATTTTTGATCCCACTGCTCTTACAATGCTGTTTCAGAGCCTTAGTCTCAGATGGTTAAAACCATCCTACTAAATTGAAACCCACATTTATTCACGACCAGTTTATTCTTATGCCGGCAAGATCATTTAGACTATATCGCTCTTCTTTTTTCCTGCTGTTTAACTCCTTGATATATTTATAGAGAGCAATCATATCCCTTCTTGGCCTTCCCCTTGCTGTGTAAAACTTGTCAACCCATTATATATTCTCTTGTAAAGTAAGCACTCCTCTTCTTGATCACCACAATAGCCCTATAAGCTCAAGTGCTCACTTCTATTCCAGCGCAGATTTCTGCTCTGTGAACAGGTCTCTATGCTTGCAAGAATCACTTGCAACATTGGTATCCTTGTTAGCAAGCAAGGAGCCCAAGGAAAGGGACATGCTTAGCTGTCACAGCAGCCAACAAGTCAGTCCAAGTGACTACTGGGAACAAATCCAGAACGTAAGGGCAATGCATCGGTTCAGATGTATCGGTGTAAATCGCAGTACCTGGACCTTCCTGGGGAAAGAGGCAGATGGGTATGGGGTGCTGAGCTCAGGAGTGTCCCACAGGAGAAGTGGAGGTGGAAAGAGTTGGGACCACAGGACTTCCCAGGCTCTGGATTAAACCGGGAGTCTGGGGTAGGAACTTGAAACTTGGACCAAGGCTGGGTGCAGGAGTTTGGAGGGAGAGGAGGCACTGTGAGGGAGGAGATACACGAACATGGGGCATGGGTAGGGGGAGTCATTTGCAGGATGAGAGAGGGGTGTATTGTAGGTAGTTCCAGATGGGCTGGGAGGAATGGGGTTGCTATAGAGTAAATTCAGAAATACTGGGGAGGCTCTAGAACAGTGTCGGTTCCGTTAATCTGGAGTCCATTTGTGGACCAGGACACACACACATACAAGCTGCTCCCTTGCTCCCACTTCATTCTCCTTTTAAATTTTGCTTTGATGAGGAGATTAAATATATGTGACCGAACTGTCTGGCCATTTTGCAGTTCTCTGACTCTCCTATACACTATTTCCACCATCTTCACCCACTGTCCTGCATTTCAACAGGGAGCTTGACACCTAGAAGACAAGCTGCTAAAAGATCTGAGAATATTGGCATCTGAGCAGAGGAAACAGAAACCCAAATTAAGACCCCCATTGGAAAGGCAGCCGTACAAGCTCAGCAACTATTAGACTTGTTCGGTCTCCCAATCAGCTCAAGTATTATGTTGAAATCAACTATTATACAAGCTGCTCCTTCCCCAGCAGCTGGGATTTAGGGGACATGGGAGAGAGCCAAGCATACTGTGAATAGGGAGGCTTAGCAGATGTTACAGAGGATGTGAAGATATTACTTGGGGCGGGAGGAAGGTTATTTATAAGGAACAGGAGAAGAGAGGACCAGGCTACTGTAACATAGGAACATAGGTCACGAATCTATAAGATACTTTCATTAGTTGCAGCATTAATCAAACAACTTGCTTGCTTTCCAAACACAATGTGGCATTAGAGTGTTCAGCATAAACCTAATTTTGAACTAATAAATTACTACAAGTCATCAGAGCCAATATATTCAGCAGAAGAATTTTAATTTAATGACTGATATATATCAGGTATTAATTACAGTTTGATCGAAGAACAGAACACATTTGTAAATGTTTTCTTTGATTGCATCCCTTAAGTTTGCAGAAAATTACTGATCTCAAAGTACTTTTTAATCAACATTGAAAAATCACAGTAAATTTTTTTAACAGAACAGAGAATCTCTAAATTACTGTTCTTCAGAACATTTCCCTAGAGCCTGACTGTCCTTTGGAGTACTTTCAACCCACATCTACAAGAAGGAATAAGACCTTTACTGTACATTTTTATATGCCAACTATTTTTTTCTTGTTCCTTTACCTGCTTCCTCTTTTCTACCTGGTAGGTGGGAAACATGCAGTCTTATCTTCATATAACAATGCAACCATAAATTTACCTGTACTGAGTAAAGTGGTACTTTGCTTCTGTTATTGTCAGTCATCTGATTAGTACTTCACTGGAGCAATGGGAATGAAACTGCCTCTGAGACAGATTTCATCCCCTGGATGTTTGCAGGTTCATATACTTGCATAGAATTACATTGCCATTTTTCTTTGGGAATAACACATTTATTGTACAAATTAAGACCAGTTTTAAAGTAACATTCTAATTCATTGATACCCTCTGTATTTAGCATCACTTACAAGGTAGGTTAGTTAACACAAATCAGAATTTCTAACGAATGGTGAAGTTCAACATTTCAGCAATTGCTTTTATCCACAACTGGAGTAAAACTGAAACATCAATCCATTTTGTAGGTTAAAGTACACCGAACTAGGACTAAGCTGAAATGTTTACCTTTAGCTTATCAGAGAGAAAAGAAACATCCTTTGTACTGTTTGATTTAGTTTGGTCAAAGTCTGTTTTGCTGCCCCTGTTTCTAAGACCTCTTCTCTCCCCAACAAGGAAGCTTTCTAGCCACTTCTGTGATGCCATATAGTACCTATGAAAACATACTGCCACAGATATCATGGGAAAAAGCCAAGTCCAGGAAACCTGTTCCATAAAAAGAGCATGGATACAAGGAAGGACTCTGTAAAAGGCATTCAAACCATATTTGTTCATGCAGCGCAGTGTCTATCACAAAGAAAAGCATTCCAACAGCACAACCCTGAAACATGGCTGATCCAACCTGATATAGAAATCATTCCTTTTCATTATGTAATGTTCAACAAATTCAAAATCTGGCATTTTTTGATTTTGCAGGAAATTCTTTCCCCAATCATGGAATATGTAATAATCATCGCTCTTCTTCACAGAAATCAACTTTTAGTAAAGGTGTCTGTGATAGGCATGATGAAATCTGCAATATGTTAAATATTAATAAAGCAAATTCATGTTTTTACCATCCAACAAGAAGGTTCCTAAGTACTATTGATATTTTTATTACTGTTTCTGTTGCAACCTTGTTCTGTTATTTTTGTAAAGAATTTTCTCAGGCAGAAAATGAGAAGAAGCAAGAAACAGACTTGTGCCACTTTATTAAAAAAATAAACTGCAAAAGACTGCTGCAATCTGTTACGTCTCTCCCTTTGGCCCTTAGTCTAGATAATCAGTGCTGGCGACTTTTCTAGTAGTCATTCAAAGCTGTCACTCTTTCCCTACCAACCCAGCAGCCAGACAGACTGGCTTAATTTAAAGGTTCCCCCAAAAAGGAAATGCATTTTCCTTCCTCTATGAAGTTGGAGAAAAGAGCACTGTGTTTGAAAGACTTAGGCATGTTTGACAAAACTCTGGTGCATTTAAAATCTAATTATAAAATAATGCCTTGTGCTCAAAGGTTCTTATAAGTGCTTCCACTGTTTTGTCTCCAGTGGGTACCATCAAGTGATTTTACTTTTTTATGTTGACAGTTTACTGTTCAACAAGTAGTTAGAGAAAGGACTGTGATTTTTCTCAATGTGAACAAGTGGCCACTGGGGGATACAAATATTATGGTCATGTGGGTATGAGTCAGAATGCCCTAACATATATTTTCACAGAGAATTAAAAAAAAATAAAAAAAATTAATCTTTCAGTAACTGGTATTTCGCTGAAAGCCTGTACATGAGCTAGGGCATGACAATGTCTTCAGGGGACTACTGGAAAGCAAAATTCCTCCCTTAGCTTCTTAGTATCAGTGGTGGTCACCCATTTCTAATTTCATGGACTAAACAAGGTCAAAAACACAGGCAAAGGCATAAGAAATAAATAATTCCTGCACGTAACTTTGCCCAGGGAAGTAAAATAATAATGATTAATAATTATATTAATGATCATTATTAAAGCTACAAAAGGTCCTCTTGCTCCTTGAGTAGAGGCTAGGTCTCTATCTATCTGCCTTGCCTCTGTCTTTTGTGCCATGTTTGCTCTTCTGAAGGGGCATGAAGACAGCTGATGTGCTGACTAGCAGCATATGCTCTAGGTAATGTGGCTGGGGGGGCGGTGGGTTCCAGAAAATTAGCTCTACAATCCTATTTGCTGCAAAATCACACCCTTCTATGACAGTATGTTATTAAATTTATTTGTTTAATCTGTCATTATAAAGCTAAAACAATACTGTTACAAATCAACTGAGACCATATTAATATATTAGATTGCAGTGGCTGAGGAATAAAGTAGGCGTTTATAAGACGGGAATCATGATATGCAAGTTTTGTTAAAATGGCATACAGAAAGGTCATTAAATTATATTAGGCTTGTAAGAAAATGGATAGGCGCTATTGTTTAAATTTCATAATACCTACCTCAGATTCCTGCCAGTTACCAGAGCAATATTGGAGAAAAAAATCTATCCATTTAAAATATTCCAACTCTAACATAACCTACTGTCTTCCCTCTCATCTGAAGTAAAGCGTACATATAATGATCTTCCCGGCACTGCTCATGCTATCTGGAGTAAGAAGGTAGGTGTTGATATGCCCACAGGTGACGGCACAGGGAAGGCAAAGTTACGCTGCCCAGTGTGTGCAGTGCACACACACAAAATGACAGAGGTGGCAAGGAGCTATGCAAGGCAATCAGGTCACCCAAGCATGGAGGGCACGAAGATTGCAAAGACTATGACAGCAGCCACCAGTGTCTCTCTCAGGTTGCAGAAGATGCAGTATAAGCAGCCTTCTTTGATGCAAGGCACCATGCCAAACCTATCATGTTGGACAAGTGCTTTTAACAGCTGCAATTAAAAATATACCCATGTCTCTAGAGAAATGCATTTTTCTGCCATTCTCTCACTTGCATTCCTCCCCCATATGACACTATCCTAAGGTCCAAAAATGTACAAATGAACCAGTGACAGGCTTGACATTCAATATCTGGCAATTCCCACCGAGACAGCAAATGGCACTTCATGTTACTGGGAAGTGAACATTCCTCAGAGGATCCCAGCATATGTCTACGAACCACACTTAAAATTGAGATTTTTGTCACTGCTGTAAAAAAAGCTACCTTAGATCATTTTAAGCTAGATCTTAGTAATTTTAGTTACAAAGACAAAGGAATATTTAAAAAAAAAAAAGTCCTAATAAGTTTAATCAATATATTATTGAGAATTTCAAAGCAGGGGTTTTTTTTTGCAGATATAGTCTAAAAAGGAATGTGGCATGATGTTTATGGTACAAGTGCATATGCATATGCATTGTTCCATGCAAATATGTATTAACCCTTCCACATAAAGGCTGACATGAATATTTAGATGTTTTATTCACAATGTAACACCTAATTTTTCTCATAGCTTCTACCATGTATCAAAAGAAGTTTACCAGGCAAAAATGAGATGATAATATATATGGGAGAAACTGCACTTGTAAAGATATCAAAACCGTTTTTGTACATTGAAAAAGCAAAAGTATATGGAGCTATTGTGCTCAACTGTAACGCACTGAGATAGCAAAGAAAAAGTAAAAAATGGTTACTGTATAAAGATTTAAAAAGCAACTTTGTTTAAGATTAATTATGTCCTATCTTTTATTTTTCTCCTTCACTAATAAATTTCAATAATCTTACCCATGACAGCAGAATTTGCTCTCTCAGATTGCAAACAAGGAGAACTACTTGAATGCCTCCAGCTTCTCAGAACATTAATAGTGATTTACCCATGCTGATTCTTGTTTACAGACAAACAGATAAGGCAGTCTTTAAAGGGTTAAGAGAAAAGCAACTACAGTGGTGTATGAGTAGGGATGCTGAGTGAATTTTTCTTTACTTTAAGAGCTAAAAGAGAATGATTTGAAGTCAGATTGACGTCCCCTACTGTGTCAAGTTACTTGGATGGTACATTTAGGCTTTGGTCTTTTTCAGTCCTCTCATTCTAGTCTTTCTGAACTGATGGACACATAAACTGAAAACAGACAGGCTTTTGCAGTACCTGAGGTCACAAGAGAGAAGAGATGCAGATGGCAAGGCTACCAAGGCCAGCAGGTAAGACAGCAAGGCCAAAGGTCTCATTCATAACCACAGCAGTGTCAAAACCTTGCAAATCAAAGCCCCTGGCTCCAACCTCCTTATATGTCTGGTTTAGATGGGGTTGCTAGTATTTTATCTTACAGCAGCAAGTCATTATGAAGACTAAAACTGAGTTTTCTATGACTAGAAACTGCTGATTTTTCCCCAAATTATCTACATTTATAAGATGATTTGAATTTTAAGTCAAATATGTTTAATTAGACAAGAAAATTTTATTTGGCTAATTGTTTTTATTTTTTGTGAACACAGCACACTAGAGGACAGTAGAAAATTTCATCTGGGTTCTGCACAATAACAGCTCTAGAGCTGTGATATACACATACTACATTCTTTACCCAAATGAATGACACAAAGATTGCTTGTCATAAGTGAAGTCAGTGAACATTATATGGAAAAGACATCAGAACAAAGGAGATAATTTGCAGATGATGTTAGTTCTGTGAGAATAAGAGTGATATTTTATCAGTGCCGAGTCAGAACAATAGAAATAATTTGCAGATAAAGTTTGAAAGAAAAGCAAGGAAAAAAAATGGTATTATCACAGTTAAAGTCTAAAGTTTGTGATGATTACTTTCGTGAAAGATTAGGATGATTCACTGCGGAAAAAGGAAGCTAAATAAATAATTCCTTTTCACCCAAAAACGTGCTGGAGAAAATCCATGGGGATTTGAAACACATTGTTCCATAAGCAGGGTCTACAAAAGTTTTTTGGTTTGTGTTTTTTTTTTTTGTTTCCAATTATGTCCTGACTCCTTACACACCTACTACTGTATTCTAGGTTCTCCCTGTGCACCCAGTCCCTCATGTAGTGATTCCAGTTTCCTTCCATCCCCTTTTTCCCTGTATTTCCCTAAACCCAGCCCAGTCTTTCTGCCAGGCTTCTTAATAGCTGCTGTTGGGCTATGTGCCAGTACTGTGTGCTGAGTGGCCCCTGTGCACACACCCATTGCTCACACAGGTGACTTCAGAGTTTAGACTTAAGTCTTTCTGTCAATCTGATGGAATTTGGGTTTCTCTCCCTTCCCTAGCTGTCTAGCTGTAGTTACAAAAACTACAAACTTCACAACTTTGAGATCAGTGAGTTTACAAGGGTTTTGTTAGGAAGTCCAGTCCATTCTTCTGGGAGGTCCCTCGTTGGTGTTAGGGAAAGCATCCTGGTTGCCCCAACTGCCAAAGCCAGTCAGACACCAGCATGGCCACAGCAGCAATAGATATGCTGTTCTGCCACAGACCGGAGTGGTCATGAACAGACTGCCCAACAGGTACCCCCAAACAGTTCCAAGCAGATGACTTGCTTCACCTTATACTCCCTTTTCCCCCCTTCTCAAGCTCTTCTCTTTTACCACCCTCATCCCCTCCTAAATAAACAGCCCACTCCATTTTCCCTTTCTTCACTGGCTCTGGTTTTGATGACTTTATACCCTTATTTTGTGATTATGCTATGGTTGCCCTAGTACTTCCTGCCTTGGTCCTCAGTTCTGTTCAACTAGTGGTTCCTTTTCATTACCTACAGTATCCTGCTGTCTCTCATGTGGCCATCTTATGAATGTCACCAAAGGACAGGACAGGCCATCTACATGTACAGTACTCCCATTTGTCTATCTGTAGCGTCCTGCAGTTCCTCATCTCATTATCTTGTCAGATGCACAACAGCTCAGGATTAGCCATTTATACGCATACCTTAATCTTTTGAGGGGCAGATTTACAGACAGACAAAATGATTGTGTGTGCATCTTAAGCCTAAAAGCTAGAACAATGGTAAAATTCAACAGCCAGGAAAAACCCATCTCAGTCCCAAGGGAACTTGAATCTCAAGAATCTCCCTAAAGACCATGGAGATAACTGATAATACCTGATGGGAAGCAAGAAGAGTTTTTAGCTGGGACACAAGGCAGTTGAGTGAGGTCTTGCTATTGCCATAGAGTAAGAGTAAGTGGTTACAAGAAGCCCACAGGTACTTACAAAACACAGATTTACTCATAAAATACTAATCTAGAAATTAGACACTGCAGTAAGGCTGTAAGAGAAATAAGAGTGAGAATAATGGAATTTTATCTGAATCTTCTGGTAAATGCCAGATATTAGGGTACCAGTAAAGAAAACATAAAAGCAGCTATACATATCATAGATATCAGAGAGACACAGTTAAAGAAATTGCTTTTTAACAAGCACAGGCAAAGAGGTGTTGAATTGCATATCTAGAACACTTATTCTGAAATTCAGGAAGAACTAATAACCTATTGAATGTCTCTGGGTGGATTTAGCAAGAGAGAAGAGTCATCGCCAAGGAGTAGGTAGGAATTTGGAGGACTTTTTTTTTTTCCAGGTTTGGTTTTAACTAATAGGGGAATCAGCTGGCAGTGCAGAGCTAATATGGGGTCATCATGAAATGATGAAGTTTACTATATGAAAAAAAGATTTGAAGTCCTTGTTCTGAGTTAAAAAATAGATTAAAAGAGGAAAAAAAGCCACAGTAAGATCTCTGAAGAAGATAATCTAAAGGATAAATGAGCACATGAGAGCCACTACCTACTGAGAGAAACTATACTGAATACACAAAAGCAAACCCCTTTTGAAGTGTAGGTAGGAAAAATATGAAGAGACCATTCTAACTGCATCAGTAGTTTTTTAATGACCTGAAAATAGAAAAAGAATCATTATAAAAGTGGAAACAAGAGCACATGATTAATGATAAGCATAATGGATAGCTCACATGCCCCATATGGATAAAAATCAAAAGGCTGGGGTGCAAAATGCATTTCAATTAGCTAGAGACATAAAAGGCAATGAGGAAAAAGTCTATAAATACATTAAGCAGTAATGGGAAGACAAAAGAAAAGAAGAGACCATTATTTAATTGGACAGAAGATGAAAATATGGATGATACACAGAGATGGCTAAAGCGTTCAACACTTCGCTTCAGTTCTCATACATAGAAAAATTAATTATAACTAGCTGCCAAACAAAATGCATTTTAAACAGCAGACTAGCAAAAGAAAAGAAACTGAAGAATATTTGGAAAATGTTTCAGAGAATGCATCACTGTAGAGCACTTTTCTAACTAGCCAAACAGTCTCAATAGAAAGATCACCTTCAAGAACACAAGGAGGAAGTAGCAGAATAGCAAACACAACACCTCTATCTACTGGGAAAGACCAAGGAAATTAGAAACATATTAATCCATCTTTGAAAGTCAAAATTTTGCAAAATAAGCTATCAAAAAAACCTAAGCTATAAAAAGAACATAAGACAATCCATAAACAGCCAGTAAATATTGACAAGCATAGTAAAGCCAATGCAATTGCCTGCTGATCAGTAAATATAAGAATGACTTTAATATGGTTGGTGATACTGCTGCAAATTTTAATAAACAATCTTGTTAATTATAACATGTATATAATCACTACTACAGATTAACACAACTGTGGGGAAAAAACCCCAAAACTTTCCTGCCATTTTCAACTGTCAGTTGTCAAACTTGGAGTTACCAAACTTGGAGGACATCTTCAATGCAGGCCCAAATCTGGGATTATAACATATTTTCAACAATGATTTACACAATTGCAGAGAAACCACATTCATACCACTCCAGGGACAAAAAGCATTTTGCCAGACAGCATCAGAATTCAAAATGATCTTGACAAAGTTCAGTGTCTTCAAAATTCAGAAGATAAAAATTCAACAGAGACTAGGCAAAGTACTGATACTACAAAGGAGCAGTCACGTGCACTAATACAAAAAGAGGAATATACAGCTAGGCAAGAACTGGCTGATAGAAATCTAAGTGTTAACAGTGATTACAAAGTAAACAGCAATGCCAATGCCATTTCAGCAAAAAGACGTTCCTCTTTCTGGATTGTCTTAGTAGGTGATGGCTTGAGACAGGGTGTCAATCATTTGGCTTCCTGAGCTGGTAAATCCCTCTGAAGATTACTATACCTTAAAAAGCAGCTCCCTTTAAGAAAGCTATAAACTAGAGGAAGTCCAAATGAAAAAAAACCAACAACCAAAACCAGCACATTTAAAGTGGTTTAACTAGGATGCGAGATTGAAGGAGATGTCTTGCCACCAGCACACTCATATTATATGGCATGGTGTTTCAGGCAAACCTCTTATGGGTAACTGCACCATGGCATATTCTGTTAAAAAAAAATCTGTAATCAGCATACAGATTTTCGTAACAAGTCTCTTAATACAATACAGAACATTCTCTGTTCTTTCTGATTCTCCATTAGGATAATGACCTCAAACCGAAAAAAGATGCCTAACACAGTTAAGTAGAAAAATGTAGCACCACTGAAACACAGTTTGGATAGGGTCTATTTGGCAAAGTAGAAAGTATATTACAATTTATTGTAGCATTCTGTTTATCCTTTGAATAGTTATCAGCATTTATATATACTGGAGACACTAAGCAGGACATTTGTATTGTAGAGGCTTTTTATCCCTCCAGGCCTCCTGTAGCTCTTAACAAAAGACTTATTCTAAATGTTTCTATGCTTCCTCCTCTTACCGTAGTAAACCAAACATTATGCTTCCTCATCAGTACAAAATGTAAAAACGTTAATGATCACTATTCACCATAAGATAAAACGAGGTCTAGACTGACGTATGTGTGAACGTAGCGGACTCCCCTGTTAGGACAGGAGTACAAGTTGGATCTTGGCAATGACGACACCAGCTGTGGTCAACAGCAACCTTACAGAGTTTTGTTAGAGTAACTGCTCAGTATGGTAATAATAAAGTCTGCGTTCTAGAAGAGGTCCTTGAGAGTAAAAGCACAGGATGATAATAGGTGTCTTGAGAAAAAAGACTCGGTATAACATGAGGCCCCAGGGGAGGCATCACATACTGCAAACGGTCAGTTCCTGGCCACTAAAGCAGTACAACTTGGGAGAGTTCAGCAGAATTGCTTTTAGAGCACAATAAAGAAAATAAAAAACATACACCAAACACATAAAACCGGCTACATATAATGAAAATTCAAAGGAGAAAACAAGAAGGTACATAAGATCACAGCCCCTACAAGAACGAGCAGAAAGGAAAAACAGGGAGAGCATTGCTCCAGCAGTTATCTCCCCCAGTTAAGGATGCTGCACCCCTTCAGCAGAGGAAAAGAAGTAGCTATTCACCACATTTTTCTTCTGCAATCATATATGAAGTGTTATCTGTTACTACATACTTGTGTTATGTAAATCAGAATTTTAGCGTGGCACATGTTGTGTGCGTTTTATTCACCAGCACTCTCTTACATGGCAAGCTGATTGATACTGCAGCACCAAAGCAGAATAAACTCAGATGCAACAGTATATCATATTTAAATCTGAGATGGAGAAGTTTTGCACAGATGTGTTAAAATAAGAAAAGATTTATTTTTTTTAATTCCCTTATAGCATAATTAGTGCCTATAACTGGTATTCAGTTAACCTGGCATCCTTCCTACAACTATGTAAGTTCTAAGATGCCCATTCAGTTCCACATGAGACGTGCTAGTCATGTGCAGCAATGGCAGAATAAACCTCCATGGGCTGATGTCACCAAGTAAAATCTCAAGAAACTTTCACTCAAACTGGCAAGAGTCAAGGAGGGGATACAGTTCTAGAGGCTGACAGATTCTGTTTCAGACTGCATTAGGACTGAATCTGTTTGCTGCACAAAAATATAAGCTGTTTAATAAAGAAAAGTTGAAGTCATGGATTGGTAAAAAAATCCCCAAATTATCAGTCCTGGTTTACTTGAATGACTGACCCAAAATAAAATGCTATTTATTTTCTCTAGGCTGCCATATCACATCTGGAGTCTTCTCTGTAAGGTTTAGTCTGCAAGTATGCACCCACACAAGAAAGAATGGAAGAACCCTGCAATTAGAGCCCTACGCAAACTACCCAAATTTTAGGCCTGAGTGTGTAGGAGTAAACCAGACTATTTACCTTTGAAACAGGTGAGCAGAAGGAACATAGGGAGAAATGGGTGGAGACTGAAGTTTTTTTTCCAGACTTGCTGGCTCGAACAGCTGCGCCACTGCAGAGAGATACTAAGTTCCAGAAGTAAATTACTATTCCCTCAGAGCAAGGAAGAAGCAGAAGAGAAAATGTGATTCAGAGGAATATCTGAGTCACCATACTTCCCCAGGCTGGCATTACAATGATGCAGTTCACACACCACCTCTTGCTCAAGGCTATGCCAATAGGCACAATCTTAGCCTAAATAAAGAACAGGACAGTTGTGTCAGCAACTTACAGTTTCCATAAGTAAGCTTTATATGCTGCTGTTTAAGGTTTAGGGGAAGATCAAGAATCTAGAAAGCTATGAGACAGAGCATTTGCTATGTTCTTATACTAAAATATCTGTGTCACATGCTTTGTGCTTTTCATAGCACAGAAAGTCCCCTCTGTAGAATAAAAACCCAGATGGATCATTTTATAATGATTAGGCATCACTGTTTAATTGTAGACACCATGAATCACTCTGCAACAGCTGCCAGCGATTTGCCTTGGAAATAAAAGCAATCACTACCAAGTTTAAAGAGCTACTTTATGGGGAAGGGATGGGAAGTGCGTGTTCAGTGAGGAAAAAAAGACACAAAAATACAGAAAAGGGAAGTGATTTAGTTTTGTCAAAATATTCTGTAGTGGTTATAGACTATCATCATTTAGGCTGCAAGGACCTCTGGAGTCATGTGGTCCTACCACCTTGGCTGAAATCAGGGCCAGTTTTGAATATTGATATTCACCATCTAAATGTGATTAACATTATTGAGGTATTCATGTTCTTTATTATCAGAAGTAAAAGGAAGGTATTAACTACTTGTGAACAAGATCTGTTCGGCTTCTAACAATAAATACACTATACTTAAAAGGAAGTTTATTCTGTTTTGAGCCTAGGATTTCTAAGTATAAAGAATTCTCTTGCCATTCAAGAGAAAATAAAGAGTGGTCCTACTTTATCAGATTTTCTGTTAGAAAAATTGAATAAGCATAGAGGAGGAAATACAACTGGTAGCCAACAATTGAAAAATCTTACTATGTATATTGGTCGCCATTATATTAGCAGTATCGTAAAATTATTACAGAAAGAGTCAGCTATTAGCATAAGAGCCTTTATTGTGCACATGCTTAAAACTGCTGCCATTTTGAGTTTCTAAAACAGTGTATCTTCACTTACATTCTCTTTAAAGGCTCAGAAGTAGACATGCCTATCTAGATAAGCTCAGAGTCTATCTAAGACACTAACATTCGCTAATTCAATAGTAAGATTAGATTAGCAAATGTGACACCCATCCACAAGAACAGCTGGAAGGAGGATCCAGGGAACTACAGGCCTGTCAGTCTGACCTCGGTGCTGGGGAATGTTATGGAGTGGATCAACCTGAGCGCCATTACGCAGCACATGCAGGACAACCAGCTGATCAGGCCCAGCCAGCATGGGTTCAGGAAAGGTAGGTCGTGCTTGACAAACCTGATGTCCTTCTATGACAAGGTGACCCACTTAGTGGATGAGGGAAAGGCTGTGGATGTTCTCTGCCTGGACTTTAGTAAAGCCTTTGACACCATTTCCCACAGCATTCTCCTGGAGAAACTGGCTGCTTATGGCTTGGATGAGTGTACTCTTCCCCGGGTCAAAAACTGGCTGGAAGGCCAGGCCCAAAGAGTGGTGGTGAATGGAGTTAAATCCAGTTGGCTGCCAGTCACAAGTGGTGTTCCTCAGGGCTCGGTACTGGGGCCGGTTCTGTTTAATATCTTGTTCTTGAATATCTTCTGTTTAATATCAACAACCTGGATGAGGGGATTGAGTGCACCCTCAGTAAGTTTGCAGATGACACCAAGTTAGGCGGGAGTATTGACCCGCTTGAGGGGACGATGACCCTACAGCGGGATCTGGACAGGCTGGATCAATGGGCCGAGGCCAATGGTATGAGGTTCAACAAGGCCAAGTGCCAGGTCCTGCACTTGGGTTACAACAACCCCATGCAGCACTACAGGCTTAGGGAAGAGTGGCTGGAAAGCTGCCTGGCGGAAAAAAGACCTTGGGGTCCTGGTTGGCAGTCAACTGAATATGGCCCAGCAGTGTGCCCAGGTGGCCAAGAAGGCCAACAGCATCCTGGCTTGTATCAGGAATAGTGTAGCAAGCAGGACTAGAGAAGTGATTGTCCCCCTGTACTCAGCACTGGTTAGGTCCCACCTTGAATACTGTGTTCAGTTTTGGGCCCCTCACTACAAGAAAGACATTGAGGTGCTGGAGCGTGTCCAGAGAAGGGTAACAAAGCTGGTTAGGGGCCTAGAGCACAAGTCTTATGAGGAGCAGCTGAGGGAACTAGGGTTGTTTAGCCTGGAGAAAAGAAGGCTGAGGGGAGACCTTATCACTCCCTCCAAGTACCTGAAAGGAGGTTGTAGAGAGATGGTGGTCGGTCTCTTCTCCCAAGTAACAGGCAATAGGACAAGAGGAGATGGCCTCAAGTTGCGCCAGGGGAGGTTTAGATTGGGTATTAGGAAACATTTCTTCACCAAAAGGGTTGTCAAGCATTGGAACAGGCTGTCCAGGGAAGTGTTGGAATTGCCATCCCTGGAGGTATTTAAAAGACGGGTAGACATGGTGCTGAGGGACATGGTTTAGTGGTGGTTTGGCAGTGTCAGTTGATGGTTGGATTCAATTATCTTAAAGGTCCCTTCCAGCCTAGGTGATTCTATGATTCTAAGATCTCAGCATCAGTGGCAACTGCCATTGATAACAAGGTTGATGAGTATGAAGGAACTGTTTTCGTTTTTTCTGCACCAGCCTAGGGTTGCCTTTATCAAAGAAGCAGGAAAACAGGTCTTTCCAAAGCCTTCTTCAGGGATGTTGTTATCACACCTTTCCCAGGAACGTAACCTAGTTATCAGACTGAAGGAAAGGATGGAGTGGGAATAATGGTCCTATTGGAGTTGTCCCATTGGATTGTAAAGAACAAAAAAATCCATAGGGGTATGTAGCTGAAACACAGGAGGCAATATGATTCTGCATCTCTGTTTGAAGGACATTCAGTTAGGAACAGAAATACCTACTTTCTTGTCCCTGCACTCAACCTTGTTTATGCATATTACCCTTTGACTACCGAAAATGCAAACACTGCTGTGGGATTTGCAGAATTCATTTCACCACAGTACATTACAGAAAAAAAAAATTAGGGAGGATATCATAGAAGTCCACTGTCCAAGATCATAGGTACGGCCCCAGCACTTGTTACTCGCATCAGTCACTCTAGAAACAGTGCTACTTGCTAAGTTATTTCACTGATTTCTGAAATATCCCAGTGTATTCCTACAGTCACAAAAGGAAACATCACGCTTATCTTTGGTGCAGGAAAAAGTAACTGTCTGAAAACACTGACTTTTCAATAGGGTCACCTATGAGTTTCATTTTCTCTGTAAGACTGGCTTCCAGTGTCCTTCATATTGATACATCTTACTTGAGTCTTCTTGTGGACTCACTTTGCTCCTGAGCAATCCTCCATTACTTCCTTACCAAAACAATGTTAACTTTACAGTAGTGATACAGCAAGGCAATCATTCATCCCTCTATCTAGGAAGTGGATTTACTCATTTAATGGCAGAGGGCACTGGATCCGAGTCCCTTACCAAAAGCTCTAAGGTGCCTGTTAAGAAGCTGTAGAATACGTGAGGAAGACAGCAGCATACTCCCCTAAGAAGCCAGCTGGCCTGCTGGTTGGCTCACATCCCATGGAAAAACTGAGCCAAATGTCTCCATTCTCCATGCAGCTAGAACCATCACATCATAGAGCTGAATGGTTTAAAAGCCACACAATCCCCATTACCACAGAATTAATTTAAAACTGTCTTTCATTTACGATACAAAGTCACCTATCTACTAAATTTCTTCTTCAAACATCTATGTGTAGGATCGTCCTGGATGAGCCACACTCTTACATGCACAGTCTTCCCCATGCTTCTAGATAAATGACACTCAGTGAGATGAGAGATAAAAGTTCCCCTAACCACAAATAAGCATCCTATGGCTGTACTTATCTGCCTTTTTTGACAAAAAGAAATCACATCCATTTTGAAATCCTGCTGTGAAAATTTAGGCTCAAAATATCTGGCCCCATTAAGAATGCAACATTTTTCTATGGCTATATATTTTGTGGACATTTTTATTATCTATGTATGTGATGTTTAATGTAAAAGGGGAAAAAGGAGAGGAGCGATGTATTCTGCAAGACTAATGGACAGCTAAACATAATTCATTAGGTGAGACGGGCAGTATATAAAACAAGAAGCTAAATCAAGCAGCAATGACCTTGGACTGAGCAGCTTTTCTAAGCTGGTCTACTGAATTTTCAATTTATTTTAGGGAGGGGTCCTTTTTCATTATGCAACAAACCTATAGAGTTGGGATTCATATAATCAAATGTAGATGACTACTTTGAATTACATATAAGCTAGTTGCCTCACAGTAAAGAGAGAAAAATGGTCACTTTAAGGGCACAATTCATCTCATCTGATGTACAGACCTAAAAGAAGGCAGGCCTAAGAACACCTATTTCTCAGCATTCATTATAAAAGAAGGTGGAGGTGACCAGTTCAATATACAGACATCTCTATTACAGCAGTATTACATGAAATGAATTCCATCCAGAAGCACTAAGAAATTCTGATCTTTCTAGCCAGCTTCAGGCATCCAGCTTAAATTCCAGGCAGGGATTTAATTTTAGAACTGGGGGATGAGGAGCGTACCAGATATAATAACAAGGCTTACCTCCTACTTCCTTCTCTAAAAATATACAGTTTATCTCCCAGTTGCAATATACCTCAAAATGAGCAGACTACTGAATCATTTAAGGGAAATAGTTCTTCTCAGGAATCTCTTAGTTTTGGAATTTTTATTCTTTTTAATCATGAAAAGCATTTTTACCCATCTTGCAAAATCTTCTTCAACAGAATTCAGGGAAAATCTGTGAAGCTATGTATTGTTACAATTTTTTCTTTCAAGAAAATATTAGAATAATAGCAGAGGACACTGCTTTATCCACTTTTTGTCTTAGAGCCTTATTCTCAACTGAAGTCTCATTTGGCATCTGGCTAAACTTGTGCTGGCAACAAGAAGCGTGTTTAGGGAAGTAAACACAGTCACAGCATCAGGTATGCACTGCTTGGGCATTGGACAGCACATCTCTATATAGACCCATAGTTTTCTAGTACTGCTCGCTTTGGTTTGTGTTTTAGAAACCAGCAAGGCTTAGAGTAGCTGAATACAGTTAGTAAACACAGGTATCCAGCTGTGACTCTGTGTGGTGGGGGTTTTTGTGTCGTTGCTACAAAATGACTTAAAAATGCATGAGGCATAGTTTTTAAACAACAAATAAGCAATGAAACTATGAAAAATTAAGCTTTCAGAATGTAAGATATTATTCATCTATCAAATCATAGAAGATGCTTCTTATTTATCCTTTCCTTCCAAGAAAGAAGTGCTCTGCTACTCACAAAGTATAAGGTATAGTGCAGTGTTTGTTCTACTTCAGCTACAACAGAAAAAAACTTTGAATAATTTATGATTCAAAAGTAACTTTCTGTAAATGAAAAAGAACAATAATTTTGACATACTATTTTATGTCCTATTCATAATTATTTTAATTAAGCTTATTGGCTCCTATCTTGTCCAAGAAATATGTATTTATTTATCTGATTTTTTTATATCAAGTTCTATTCCAGTGACTGTTCTTGTGCTAATCAATATACCAGTACTAAAACAGCTATGAAACGTCTGAGTCAGTGCTGAGAACTAGTGACAAAATGCTACACAAGCTTCAAGTTGTTGCCAAGACACAATGGTATTAAAAAGAGACTAGGCTGAGGACACTGAGTTTTTATGACAGCATTCCTTGTCAGTTTGCTCTTCAGTCTCCATCAAGCTAATATTTTCTTCTGAGTTTTCCATTTTGAAGGCTTGGAGATAATAACGATTAGGTCATTAGGTCGCTTTAATGAAGACCACTGAGACATACAGACAGCAAGCTTTAGGGAACTGCAGGTCATTTTAATGACACAGAAATAGATGCACATATCTAGAATACTGTAAGCTTCATATTCATCATATCTGCTAAAAATCTACGACGATAGGAAAATAAAACTTCTATAACATATTTCACTGAAACAGGAAAAGTAAGACATTTGCTGCTATAAAATCACCAGCATAGGGGCTATTTTGAAAATGCCTTCAATGGCTTCATCTACTACAGGGAAGTTCAATAATGCAGATTCTCCTTATTCTTCTCCTTATTCTTCCATTCACCTTTTTTTTTCTATTTTTCTTTTTTTTTTTTTCCTTGACATTCACAATCACTATACATGAACTTGGGTCCAGCTGTCTAGCCTTTTGTTACAGAGTACTCCCATTCAGTCAGTGAGTTTAGCACAACATGGACTGAAACACTAGACTATAATGCAAACAGCTTGCTTGATTTTCAGTGCCCACTAATTAAAATCCTCTTAAGTATTCTGAATTTTCGTTTTCCTCATACAGTACAATTTCTTCTTCTCCACGCAGGCACCACAACTAATATTCCACAGCTTCACAGATAACTTCAACAGAGCACAATTAAAATTGCACAGTCCCAGCAAACAACCCTTTGCAAAGGCATTTAGTCATAGTTCTAAAGTTAATAATTTATTGTCTCTCTTCATTAATTATAAAAAGCTGAAAATTTTGCTACAAATGTCTGTGTTAAGAAAGTCTAAGGAATACAAGCTTTGGATGTGTTATATAAAAGCACGGAAGTGCAGCGTTACATTTTTAAAGGGAAAGTTGCCTTTAACACTGGAATTCATCAATATTCACCCTTTTGAGACATTTGGCTAGGAGATAACTGACCTTGAAATAGATTATGCATCTTCAGTTTAGGATGCATAGCAAGTCACGGTCAATTAATACACAACAGAGCCCATAATCATGGAGATTATTGCCTGATCTGGAGAAAAAATACTCAAGGGCATTACAGCCTAATTTAGCTTCACAGTCAAATTGATAACTTCAGCACCTCAAGTACTCAGAAACCACAGCAATGAGCACTCTGGAAACACACACAGATCTCTAATAAACACTGACACTCTAGAATGTTTAAAAATGAGCTGTAAAACTTTAATACAATAAATATTAGACCCACAAACCTCATTTCATAACCTTGCCAATATATAACATGGTCCAGGACTTGTCCCCTACTGCTATCTTTCAACAGAAAGCAATCACCCAAGATAAAGAATTCAGCTCTGGGCTTCCCCTACCCAGCGGCAAAGAGACAGTGTCCAAGAAAAAGGTCAACTGGCCAGCTTTTCACTAAGACAGGCCACTGCATGGCTCAGACCAGGCAACCGTTGGAAATACTCTTACAGCTCATCAGAGCTCCAGACAAAGCAAGTGTGTTGCATTGCCACCAATCTTCTCCTCAGTATCCTGCTTTGATCAACTCAACCAGAGAAAAGAGCACAGGGGCCAGATAAAGAGGATGACTTAAAAACAAGAAGAAAAATTGAGGCTGCATTTATTTATAATTTCGAGTGTGTAAGAGAGCATTGTTTTTAATGTTTATACTTTTTTCCTGTAGAGGCCCTGAACATCAGTAAAACTCTGCTCATTAATTTCCATTGTAATTTTTGTGGATGGTCTTTCACTGCAAAGATTACCTCCCTGCCCCCCCCCCAAAAAAAAAAAGATGAAAAAATTGGGTCCTAAATTACAATTAATTGTTTTTTAAATTAGAAATGAGTTTTGCATAAGTCCTGGAGCAGCTGAAAATAAATGAATAATAAATAAGAATGTTTTATACTTGCAGTATTTCAAGCCCTTAATCTGAGGATTTTAATAGTGCTCTGAAAAGTATTTACTAATTAACCTTCACTTTGCTAAGAACAAGACAAATCCCTGTAACCTTCCTTTTAGCTCAGATGAAAAATCAGAGAAAAAAAGGAAAGAAATTGTGCATTCTTTTATTTCATGCCCCATACTAGCTCACAATCAATAACACGCAGCATTAGCTTGAGGTATAACACCTCGTTGCCATTCTCCACACACACAAGTCTAAAATGAAGCAATGTTTTAAACTCTAGCTAGCTGTCCTACCTGAAGACGAGGGTTGAAGCTCAAATACTAGTGGTACTCTTGTTAGTAAAGCAGTGAGGAACCAGTGTAATAAGTGGGTAAACTGATTCTCCCTGTTGCACCTCAAGGCTCTGAGCTTCAGAAAAATGCAGAATGCCTCTTCAGACTACCACCCAGAAGAGGAGATGATGAGGTCAGTATTTCCTTGTCCCCAAGGAAATCACCGCTGCTGGCATGGCAGGACTGGAGAATCTCCATGGCTCGATGGCTGGTCCATCAAGGCACGTGAGAAGTGACCTTAATCCTTTCAGGCTGATGAGAAAATTCCCACCCCAGACTGTTTTCCTAAAAGAAGGGCAAGTGGGTGAATCAGATTGCTGGCATCATCATCCTCACCTCCACCAGCAGTTTAGGGAGATTTGCCAGAAAATACATTCTACTCAAATGAGTGCTTGTTTTGAACCTGGTGAAACAGCTTTTTCCAGCAAACAGACTATTCCAGAAAAAGAAACCCAAAAAACAAACCAAAAACCAACCAACAAAAAACCAACCACCCAGCCTGATTCAGCTATTCTGTGCTGTTAATCCAATTGCTTTGGTGCACTTTCTTAGTTACTTTTCAGTGTAACTTCTCTCACTCAAGGCAGGCTGAATTGACAGAAACGAACTCAAATTCTGATTTTTCAGCACTCACATCAGTCACATTCAATAGGTATTGATTCCTCCCTTTTCCACATGAGCTGCTGGCGTGAGATGGGGGTCCAGGAAAGAATAAAGGAATTTTTGAGATTATCTGAGATATGACTCCTCCTTGTCAGGGATGGGAAAGGGGAAAGTCGTTTTGATCAATGAAAATACTGACTGAAAATTCACATGTCAGTGAAACCTTGGACTCATCCTGATGACAGTGAGGATTAGGAAACAACGCAGGTTGCCATGCACTCTATCATTGCAAAGTAAATCATGAAGTTGTCTGAATTTCAAAAATTATTACATGGAAATGTAAGGGGCATTTTGTAAAAACCAAACATGACATGTATGAAAAAGAGCTTCAAGGTTTAATTGACCATTGAAATAGTAACTGGAACAACACGTGTGTCTATGTATTCCAAATGTACATGTACATGACAAGTGCAATAATATATGTCCAATTCCAAACTAAAAGTAAAATTTCCTGGAAGGAGTAGTAATCCTCATCCTATTTATTTAACAGTTGACTTAGATCACAATACTAACCTTACTAAAATTCTATATATGTTTATCAGTAATAGTTTTGTTTTTAATACTGAGAAGTTAAGACTGAGGGATACAAAACAAGATTTATATTGATTTTATAATTCTATACATTTGACCACAAAACTCAAACATTTTGTAAAATTTATTTACTCACTCCTTTAATCTTTTACTGGCTTTCAGTTACAGCTACCTGAAGAAAGATCTTCTTATTACAAGATCAGAAATTATATCCAAGTGTTGTTTGGTTTTTTAAAAATCTGCAGCCTAATCAATTACCTAGCTATGCAATTTGGCCCTCATTCTAAGGTTCAACATGCCACCTTCCCCACAGCCTGCCTCTCACTACCATGATGCCTAATCTCTGTCATCTAAGATGCACACCATGTTTCCATGCCTCCCCAGTTACATCTCCATCTCACAGCACCCTTTGCAGCACCTTGTACACTGCTCAAGTTCTGCATTTCACACTGCAGTCTCTCCATTTAATTTCTGTGGTCTGCATGTTGCTCCCTAACAGATCTTTTATGATAATCTCAAGACTTTCCATCAGCATTTTTAACCTTGACATCAGGTCAAGATACTCCATGCACTGTACCTACCAGTACACATGTGGTGGTTATTGAGTTGAGTGCTACCATGTAGAAATGATTCTAACTGAGCTACCTTTCCCTCCCATCTTGCACTATCTTCACCCTCTGCTGTCGTGACTGAAGTATTCCTCTATGAACTTTAGCCATGGATCCATAATGATTAGGGAAGGGATTGTAAGACAGAGTGATCACATAAACCCAGCCTGCTTAGGAAATAAGGCTACAAAACACAAAAGGGAGGACAAATAGAACACGCGAAGCTGAAGAACATAATTTAAGGCAACTGCATCATCAATATAAATTTACTCTGAAGACAGATTCACAGCTAGCTACTGTTACACAGAGCACAGTGTGACTGTATCAAAGGGAGATGTCATTAAGCCATCCTCATTAACAGTGTCTGCCAAGGACAGGTAGAACGCAACTCAACAGAACTGCGACTCGTGTCACCCAGGAGCAGGAATGTAAGAGCTGGAACTGTTCACTGCATAAAAAATATTCACCAGGTAACCGGTCAGGACAGAGATAACTTGGAATGTGTTAATGGGAACGAGAGGATGGCTGACCGTCTGGTACCTTCAGTGGATGAGATTGGTCTCACACTTATCTCTGAGCAACAGCAGGATTTGCACTGTCTTTATGCTACAAGTACCTCAACACACGCTGTGAGTCAGGAGCCCATGCAGTCCCATGAGCAGGCTGTTTCAAAAGCATTTGGCAGTTCGCTGTGATGCCTCCCACCTGATCTAACTCGGCTATGCTTGTGACTCATTTAGCCTGCTAATCCAAGGAGAGGCAGGCTTTCTCTCATGCATGTTCCTATTACTCTGGTGCTTTGCATAGTTATCTTAGGATGGATTTGAGCATGTTATGAGATGTTGCTGATTGGATCAGATCCACGCATTTTCTTACCCATCTTTGTATCTCCAATCTTGCGAATACACAGGTGTTTATTTCCATTATCACACCTATGCTACATCTCAAGTTGAAATAAATCAGCTTTGAACTGACTTCCCTCACACAACACAGGAAGTATGCAATTCAGTGTAGAGGGTTTGACTGCCATTTACAACTTTATTTATCATCTCTGTATCATCTCTGCTCCGTTAACATGATCATATCAGAAACACTGAACATGTAGATCACGGGATACTGGCAGAAATTGTCCTATAGTTCACTCGAGAATTGCTGTTGGCATCACCCTCTGGTTTTATATTAGCTAATCTCTGTCTATTTTGATATCTGGAAATACAATTAGGAAACCTTGGAAACAGAAAGATTCAGACAGAGCATGAGGCCCTTCATTAATACTCGATATGTTTTCTGTGGCTCTTTTCTGTCTTTGAACTTCGCTAGTATTTCTGAAGTTGTGGTATTGGCATTTTTTTCCAGCATGAGTCTACATAAACCTCTGCAATCCAGTACAGACCATCACATCGTACTGGATTAACAGAGACAGGTAGACATGTCTGCAGGAGTAAGGAATGACGCTACAACACAATAAATACATTCTTCCATGCAGTGCAGATTACCAGGCTGGACACACTCAAATGTGACCCGAACTACATCTCACATCTGGCTGGCTCATGATGCGGGCAGAGCAAACGTGACACTTTCCGCTCTGATCTATGTAGATCTAGCTTAAAATTACATGTAAAACACTAAATAAGGCCAACACAGACTGGGAGAAACAAACGTTTTCCTTTAGGGAATGCCTTTACTCTCGGAATTTCCAAAATGTCTAAAAGCATTATGTTTTGAATTGAAAATTGCCATTTCAGTTTCTACTATACAGATATTTTACGCTTTCTTTGCCAGAATTTACTTTTAAGAGTCATACTGCAGATAACAGAAAAAACTACTCAGTTCATTGTTACAACCAGTCAATAACAGATGCTGCACAAGCTGATTTTCTTCTTACTCATCACAAACATCTGGAGTGTTTTATATTTGAAGTGCAAGATATATGAGGAACCTTTTGCCAAAAAAAAAAAAAACCCAAACAAAAAAACAACAAAAAAACCCCACTTCTGTCCTATTTTGAAAAGGAACTGTGTAAAAATAGCGTATTTTTACTTACACATATGTATTTGGAGTGTGCAAACAGAAACTTGATTATTCTTCTTCAGATGCACTCTTAGGACTGTTCAGTTAAGTTCTACACACTTACACCTGTGCATGCCTCTTAAAAATTGTTTGATCTGAATTCAAGCTAGTCATTTGTTCATACAGCTATATTATGGAATAAGTGATCAAAATAATAAGAACACTTCAATGAACGAGGAACAACCTTTATGTCCTCAGACTTGATCACTTCCCCCTACATAGAACTCAGTTCAAATCAAGGAATTATAATGTAATTTTTTTAATTTTAGCTAAGACTAATTTTTTTCAACAACGCATAGCACAGACATTTAGGATATAGAATACCATCCCTTCAGAATAGTGCTGTGGCAAATTATACAACCTTCTCTGAGGACTTTAGAAATACAAATCTGAGTAACTTAGGTTACTTTTGAAAATAGCATTTAGCTGGAAAGTGAAGGTTAGATCTTGAGTCCTCTCTGAGATCAGTGTGCCCCTATGCCACAAGGTCATATTAAGGAGACCCGTCAGAATGTGTTACTTTGTTTTTTGTGGCATCCTGGGATATCAGTTCACAACAGAAATAAAAATTCCCAAATGGTTGAAGATACTCCTACTGGTAAATGCATAGTATTTTAAAAGAGACATTTAAAACTAACTATAAAACATGTTCTCTTTCTGACTTCTTTGTAATTACTTACAGAACAGTTGTCAGAGAAAGAGCAACTATAGCTTAAGCATTGTAAGATGTTTGCTTCAGAACTAAGTACTAGCTTTCTATCTCAAAACATCAGAGGTAAAATTTTAACTACCACATAAGTAGCTAAATACTTTACCAGGTGACGTTGCAACTAAATATATTCGGAATATGCTCCCACTGTTCTTCCACTGAAACAACACATTATGAAAGACACACTGCTCCCTAAGCATCTCAAAACAACTCTTTCCCTCTCATTAATTAGAAATAAGGTTTTAACAGATACCCACGTGTTCCTGGCGGGCACTTCACAATCTACAGTTTAAAGCATTTTGCACGATTAATTCATTGCCTTTTTCATGGTTATAACATGAAACACAAGCTTTAAAGACCACAGGGAAATGATAGTTAAACAAAGAGTACAATTATTAGTCTCCATTGTATTGGCTATTTGCAAGAACGCAATCTCACCCCGATGGAGTTAGATGAAATCATAGTACACTTTTCTTCACCTTTAGCCTTGATGATCTTGTTATACGTTCTCTTGTAACATAAACTTCTCTTAGCTGATCATGAACAACCAACAGAGAAAGTATGCTTTGGATTTGCCCAACGGATATTGAAGTAATATAGCAGAAGGTTGTGTGGAAGACAAAAAAGAAATATTATGTTATTTATGATCTCTCTCATTGCTGCCCAACTTTACTCTCTTATTGGAACATCTATTAGTATGTTTTCTCCTGAGACACTTCTCTCAAATGTGTCCTCTGTTAATGTCTGTTTTCTCTGCTTCAAAATATTGAGTTTACACTAAATCTTTTTCCTTTTAAGTCACATAAATTCATTCTTCAAAGAACAAAACAAAACAACAACAAAAAAAAAAGTGGTAACAGGCACACTAGCATTCCTGGAAAAAACTTCACTCTAAAACCTGATTTGTACTTTTGATGAAAACAGATACTTTGCAGACTCCTAGTGCACCTCTATACAATGGATGAGTAACATACAGCAGCCTGGAAATCAAAGAAAATATCTGCTTTTGTTGACAGTGAGATAACAAGACTTTTCTTTTAGTTTGTGCACTTCCAGGTTCAGTTTCCAGCTCAGAATGGCTTAGCCCATACTGGATAAGTTCATTCCTGAATTCTCAGATACACCAGGGTCCACTGTACAACCCCGGCAGCGCAGAATTTTTAAAATAAGGGTGAATATAACTTAAACCAGACTATTTTACATTGTTTAAGAATGAAACTAAGAAGCTGAATCTTGATCTCCAGTGACAGCTCCTATATTTTCACATATGGAGAGCACAACAAGTTGCACATCTGAATATTCTGAAACACATGTTAAACCTTTCTCAAGAGTAACATCTGGTAAGAGTGCAACATGCCCAAAGCAAGCACTGTCAGTCACAACCAATTATTTGGTAAATATTTTATTACTCAAGCTGGATTTTGTTTCTTCCCCTCTGCTAGCGTATCCAGTCAGATTTTGTTCTTCCCCTCTGCTAGCGTATCCAGTCATACTAACCACTTTTTTATTCAACTTCACCTATCCTAAATGGTCTCTCATCTCTGCTTGCTATTATCCAATTATTAAATGCTTTAATATACAGCTTTCTCTTTACAGACAATACTCACGTTTTTTGAATTAATCAATTTGAATCCTATCTTCACAGCCTAAGAATACTATTTTGCTGCTCTTTGAAATAAATGAGCATCATATGTATTTTACAGTAGTTAGAAATGTATATTTGCTGCTCCACAAAAGACTGGGAAAAGTCAAGCCCCATGCAGAGAGATTCCCAGCACAATTTCTGCTACCACACAACAGATGGTGGCAGCCAACGCATAGAGTGGTTGGAGAGCACAGAAATGAGCACTGCAGAAGTAACCACTCCAGTTAGGAGCACACATTAGAAAGATTTGTTGCTTTTCCTTTGTTTAGTTATTATTTCTAATTTAAATTCATGTACACATTAATGAAGTCTTTGTACAGACATTAACAAACACAGTTAAGGATGAAAGACTTCTAGATCTGATTTTGAGACTGGTTCCTTGCAGAAGCTAAATGCACTTGCTGTACAAAAGGGTTAAGCATAGAGCTAGCATAAAATATTGAAGAAACTACCAAAAGCTGATCTATTACTGAACACAAGATTCAAAGTGTGAACAGCCAGCCTACTGGTACTGACAATTACTGGCAACATACAAATATTTTTTTAGCATTTTATAATGCTAACACATTTACATCATTTTGCATAGTAGAAGTATAATGCCACAAAGTGACAAAATTTGCAATAGCCAGAAATGTTGCCACGGTAAGTATTACCAAATGGCAAATAATATTGGAGAGAACTCCTCAGGTCTGAATTACTGTAGAAAGTACAGCCAGGAAACGGCTTAAATTACTTGCCCAGTGTAAGGCTGGGCATGAAACTGGAAACCTCGTAATTGTGTACATGCGTGTGGATAATGTCTGTAGACTCACTCCCTGACTGACGTGACTTTCTCGCTTCTGCTGACGTCCGTATGAATAGGAGGCCCTCAGCACCTGGAGGAACTGCTCTGCCATTGCCATGAATATGAGCTCACGCATGCCAAGGAACCACGAGCATTAGGACCTGCCTTACGTGGTTCAACTGGATTTAATGGGACAACTCACATGCACCAGAGAATTCAGGTCTGATTCAGTAAATAAGGACTCCTAAGAGAAATTATCATGCTAGAAATAAGAAATCTGTCACAGAAGGAGAGGAGGGCTCCAGTGCAGGTAAGCCTGCGCTGAAGAAGGGGATCGAGGCGGAAAGGGCCAGCAAGGGGCTCTTCTTGGGGCTTTTGAAGCCGGGAAAAGTGGCTAGCTCGTGCCGGAACCGGCAGCTCGAGGGCAGGCTGCTGACGTGGCAGGGGGCGGAGCCAACACCACCCGCGGCAGTTCTAAATGAGCGGTCCCGAAGGACAGTGGGCGGCCGCCGCGCACCCGGCGCGTGGGCAGCCGGCGGGCGTCACCGCAGCAAGAGTGGGCGAGCAGGGTGCGGCATCTCGCACGGCGGGTCACTGCAAGCCTCGCCACGGAGCCGGCCACGGGCTGGGTGAGTGCAAGCGGAGGAACATCGGCGTGCAGGGGGACGTGCTCAGCGCGTGCGGGAGGCAGAGAGCAGCGACTGGTCACCTCCCGGCTCAAGAGAAGAACGTGGCCACTAGACGGCCCAAAGCCACTGCAAGAAAGAATGTGGGAACTCAGACCGTGCTCCCACGCAAGCATGTGGCCGTGCAGGTCTCCGGCTGTAATGGATGCCTGAGCCTGGCACTGGTGTCAGAGGGAGCCGGAGACACCGACTGTGTGCGGTGTGATCAGATAAACGATCTGCTCAGGCAGGTGGTTGAGCTGAGGGAGGAGGTAGAAAGGTTAAGAACCATCCGGGAATGTGAAAGAGATTGGTGGAGCCGTACCCTGAGGCATAGGCAGCAGGAAGAGACCCTACCAGAAGTGGATGATCCCCTTCCCTCCTGTCACCAGGCAGAAGGAGGGGACTTAAGGGACAAGGGGGAATGGAGACAGGTCCTTCCTCAGAGAGGCAAGCGAAACCCCTCCCGGCCCCCCTCACCTTCCCAATTGCCCTTGTATAATAGGTATGGGGCTTTGGAAATTGAGGGCCAGGCGAAGGAGGATGGAGAGCACGATCCATCCAGTGAGTCGCCCAGGGCTAGTCACTCAACCCCACGCCTTAGGACTTCCTCAACTAAGAAAAAAAGAAAGGTAATTGTAGTAGGTGACTCCCTTCTGAGGGGAACAGAGGGCCCCATTTGTAGACCTGACCCATCCCACAGGGAGGTCAGCTGCCTCCCTGGGGCCAGGATTAAGGACATAAGGAGAAAACTCCCTACCCTGGTTTGGCCCTCAGATTACTACCCACTACTGGTATTTCAAGTAGGTGGTGATGAGGTAGCTACAAGAAGTCTAAGGCCAATGAAGAATGATTTTAGGGCCCTGGGACGGCTGGTTAAGGGATCAGGAGCACAAATAGTGTTCTCCTCTATCCCACCAGGTGCAGGGATTGATAAGGGGATAAGCAGGAGGAGCCAGCAAATTAACTCCTGGCTGTGAGACTGGTGTAACCAGCAGAACTTTGGTTTCTTTGGTTATGGGTTGATCTACAGGTCACCAGGCATGCTGGCAACAGGTGGGGAAAGTCTAACCCGAAGGGGAAGAAAGATCCTGGGACAAGAATTAGCAGGGCTCATTCATAGGACTTTAAACTAGGTTTGAAGGGGGATGGGGATGGAACCAGGATTACTAAAGCAGAGGCTGGTAGCAGCGTGCCAGTGCTTCTGGGTAAAAGTGTTAGCAAGGTCTTGCAGTCTGTCTCAGTGATGGTGAGAGATAGTGATCCATGTGGTAGTGAAGACATGAGGGGTAGTGATAGGATGGTAACTACACGAGTGTCTGAGCATGATCTCTAGAGGTCCCTTCCAACTCTGAAAATTCCGTGATTCTGTGATTTACATAAACCAATATACAAGACCTACAAAAAAACCAGCAGTTGGTTATAAAGCATTAGGACAACTGGTCCTTACACTGAAACAGGAATGTAAGGCTATGCCTCAAATAAAGCAATGCCTACTCCTTTTTTTTTTTTTTAACTGACAAAATAAAATATAGTATTAAGGATTTAAAAAATCACTTATATTGATTAAACAATTGTGGCAATTCTGAGCTATTATTATTCATTCAGTTCATAAATTTCAGTAGAGTTCTGCTGAGTCACACAAATGGAAATACTGGCCAGCTGGGTGGATATATGACTCGATTACTATACTGAGACAAAACATCCTGTTATGTTTCTGCAACATAGCTTAGCTTATTGGTTCGAATACATGGATTGTGCAATTCAGATATTCAGATAGGAGAAATAAAGACAGCAGTATTACTCGGGACAGCGCACAGGGGCAGGGGGCAGTAGGCAGCTGGCCTGGAAGACCAACAGCAGAGACATCCCTCAAACTACACCTATGGAAGAGAGCACTAATGCCACCTGGACCTGTTTGAAAAAACATTTCTAGTCATTTTCTACCTGTTCTAACTTTATTAGATATGCTCATTTTTAAAAGGGATATATATCCCAAGGGCAGCCTGGAAGAACAACAAAGTCTAAATGAATAGTAATTGATGCCAGACATTTGCCTTGTGTGCTTTTGTATCTTCATCTTACCTGAATGAGCCCTTACCATAACAGTAATTTTGTATTTTAGTTCCAGTGAATAACAAGGAAACATGAATTTTGTGTGCAGTAAGTGGTGGCTCATTGCCTGCTGGCTTTTCCCGGAGTCAGAAATATTTCTGAGAACATTTCACAGGTCATACTACCTTCAGTATTTTTTTACTAACAGAAGTTGTTCTTAGGCAAGTAAGACAAAACAAATTTTCAGTATAAAAAAGGAACATACCTTTAAAAGAAGGCAGTCTGAGCAAGTTTCCTACAACTTGGGTTTCAGTTTCAACTCCATCCACCCCATCTCTACTTCCACACAGGCTCCTTTGAGAGGTGACCACTTAATGAGCTGACAGGCTACCACTAAATAGTCCCTACAGCAATTAATATACAAGAAATAACGACTTTACAGCATGCACTGGGCACAAGTGCCAGGGTTCAGCAGCAGGGGCTGCTGGGCACCCTGTGTGAGAGGTGGCTGTGCACTGCCCCATGCTGGTTCCAGCTGGTCCTAGCCAGTCAGTCAGTCACAGCCGGACCTAACCAGTCCTAGCTGCAGTCCTAGCCAGTCGCAGCCAGTCCTAACCAGGCCCAGCAAGCTCTACAATCTGCCCCATCCTGCCCAAAGAGTCAACCAGCCGGAGGGGACCATGGCGACTCTGCTCAGATGTTGTGAGGAAGGGTCCCCACCAGAGCGGAGGACGTGAGTAAGAAGGAAGAGAGCGTGTTCTGGTTTGAGCAACATAGGACTAATTTCTCTGCTAATGCCTGGGAAAACTGCACTTTTAGAAGACTCTAGTGTCTGAATTTGTGAAAATATTTACTTTACAGCCAGCTATGGTGTGTGGCTCTCAAGGTCTCAGTGTTTTCAGGTTAGCCAGGTGCAGGAATGAGGAGGAGCGAGACCCGGGCACTTGACCGAAGCTGATCAACAGGATTATTTCATACCACGAACATCACATTCAATATAAATTAGAAAGTTTGCTGAGAAATTCTCTCTCTTCCTTGATGGCTGCGATCCTGAGAACTTCATGTCCTGGTGCCAGACCCCTGAGGCCTTCCCTTCCTCCCAAAGCCATAGCGCTCACAGTGTCCGACATTTGCTGTCCGCTGCCGGGAGCGCACAGCTTCCTATGGAAAGAATTGGCTGAGTGTAATCCTTGTATATTTTATATTGGTATGGGGATCACTATTGGTTCTTTAGTGTTATTACTGCTAATTATCTAGTCTTATTCTATTATTTTTTTTTTTTATATTTCAACCCTCAGGTTTCCTTGTTTCTTCCCGATTTCTCTTCCCAGGTGGGTAGGGGTCATCAGGTGATAGAATAATTGTCTAAACGACAATAAATTGTTGTGGTTTTCTCAAACAATAACAGAGCGGCGGAAAGAAACGAGGAGGTCCTGAGCCCCCTCTCCTGTGCACCTGAAAGGCCTGAGTGTGCCCTGTGGCAGTAGCAAGGGGAGTAGAGGCCAGGACACCAGGAGAGGTGTCCAGGCTGGAGCTGGGCCTGTGGAAGGGGGAGGAAAGGTGTCTTCCCCAAGTAGTTGCTTAATTGTCTTACTCGTTTCTCAATGCCCAAGTCAGTAATTATGTTAATTGGCAAGAAATTAAGTGAAATTCCCTGAGTCAAGTATGCTTTTCCAGGATGCACAATCATTTTAAAGGACTAATGTTTTATCCGTTAGGGTATCGTGTATCTTCTGAACCTCTGCTGTCCTTTAAAACATTTTTATACATTTTAAGTGATTCACAGTATTTCCTAACAGAATATATTATGTAACATCTATATAAAAATATACACATTAATGGATTAGCATCACTCTTGGATACATACAGTCATACGTAGCAAACTTCATACACTATGCATATATACAACACACTTGCTATATTGTATGATCGCACAAGGGGAATCTTTGTCGTCACTCTGACAATGTACATGCGTAGTGTTTGATATGCAAACCTGCTTCTTTCCCTTTGATCAACCTGTTAAATCTGTCTGTTCTCATGCCTTTAAAAGGAGTGACAGTCTGGTGGTGTTCCCTAGGAGGTGGCAGAAGCTGCACGTTTCTTTGGGAAATGCAGCAGCCTCAGTTACTGTGGGGCAGAGACAGAAAAAGGCAAAGAGAGTGAGCACACACGGATCCTGCAGCTCGAAGAGAGCCTGAATGATTGCCAAGAGCAGCAAAGGGCTATGAGCAGACCAAGAGGAGATACTGCCAAGGACCAATAAGCACTGTCAGAGTTTGTAGGAACACAGCAGTGAGAAGATGACTGAAAGGAAAGATGATCCTGCAAGGTCACAGGGAGAAGGAGGTCACTGATTTATAAACCTTGTTGTATTTCCATTCTGCTTCATCTGGTCACTTGGAGTTTTCAATAGCTTTTATTAATTATTCCAGTGCATAGCCTAAGAGAACCTGGCTTTTTGAACTTCAAAGCCATTTGGATCCTCTTTGGAAAGCTCTTTATAAGGAAAAGGTTCAGGCAGCACTACCTCAAAGCTCTGGCAGTTTTGGGCTCTCTCATAGCTCTCAGTTCTCAATGAAAGCTTAATAGAAAGTACACTTTACCATGAGGAACATAATGTCTTTTACAAACTATAGAATAGAACCATTGACAAGTACAAGATAAAGGGCTCACTTGAGTATGTCCTGTATCTCCTACAGATTTGATTTTCTCTGCCATGTGATTCTCCATTCATGTCACTACTCTCAAAAAAGGAAGAGGTGCAGTCGTATCTGTGATACAAAGAGTTCAGGCAAAGAAAGCATAGCAAGTGTCAGCAGTAAACCGACTGTGAAGCACTGAAGCTGGAGTCCAAGCTGGGATAACTAATAACACACTACCTTAAAATACAGATACCTGTAATTGTGCCAGCAATCTGTGCAGTTGCACAGCTAGAACTGTACTTTAGTGCCTTAGATGTGGCTTTCTGGTATAAATTGTCATTTACAGTATTTGGACTTTACATACGCACTTTTCCTTCGGAGGCAAGTCAACCTGAAACCATTTGGAGTGTACCCAATAAAGGCTGTCATAGCTAGCATTAATTTCCAAACGTATACTTTAAAAAAAATCAATTTTCTAAAGAATATTACTATGATCAAAGAGTTCAGGTTCCTCATCAGCGCTACATGTTATGGATTATCGCAGTAAATCTTAGAGAATCAAATTACTGTGACTCTGGCTTGACATCCCTTCTTACTATCTGCCAGTGTAAAATGTCCTGCAAATATAAAGCACTATCTGAGAAGAATGCTGCACATGTGCAATTCCATAATGTTGGAAGCTGTCAGTTTAACACTAACATACTAAAAGAGATAACAGCAAATAGAGAGGGAAAATATCCTTTCAGAGACAAATTCTCTTGATCTCAGTCATGAAAAATCCCTGTCAGATTAATGCTGTAGGAAAGAGAAGATTTGGTCCAATTTTTTAAAGATAACATTTTTAAAAAGGGAAATAAAACAATTTCCTAGTACTGGGGTTTGAGATTTTCAAAGCAGATACAGCTATACTTCTTTTGTAAGGGAAGATGTGCAGATAAGTACCCCTGCTCAAAAAAACCCCAAATCATTTGACTAAGGAAAGATTCTCTATGAAAACTAAATAGGGTATTTGGATTAATGAGTATTTAAAAATATTCAAACTGCATGATACTATGAATTAGTAGAACAAATAAAATATCAGTCTGGATTAATCAGTATTCTGTCTTTACTGATAAGAAACTTCCTATTTAAGTTGAAAGCTTTGGAGAGTTTGCAAAAATATTCAGGGCTTATTCTGCTCCAGTGGCTGTGCAATTTGGGAATGAAATTGATGAAAACTGACTCAAAACCTTTTACAGATTTCTGGAATTCTCTCAGGAAAACTCAAAAGGTATTGAAAGGTGATACACTGTGGAATGAACGTGAATTTACTCTGCCTCTAAATGTACAGAGTCATTTAGAGTAAGGTACAAAGTGGCATTCAATTTCATTCACCTATGAGAAGACAGATTTCTCCACTGCTCCTGGTGCTATTAGTATTGTTTTACTTTTCAACAACAGCAGCAGTGGTGGTATCTGCTGAGATCCCCAACCATAAGGCAAAAACCAGTTCATTTCCATGAAAGGCCAGTATTCTATACTGTTATAGGACCATAAAGAGGTAGAAGGCCTTCTGTGACTAACTTTTCTACTCCTGTAATACTTTTTTTCCTTAAAGAATAAATATTGCTTCAACAGATGACAGCAAAGACGGCAAAGTTTTCATTTATTGTTTGTGGTTCTATTGGCTGTGAATGTGATCTGAATTGGTAAATTTGCAAAATGGATGACAAGCTGTTTTCCTGAGTTCCCAGTGGTTGTATAAAGCAATTAATCTACCAAAGTATAAAGTTAAATTAATGGAAAATATGTGGATATTTCTTCCTGCTTTTCTTTAACAATCTGTCTAGATTTCCTCATACTAGTCTACCCACATTATATTAACAACAACAAAGGTTTTGCCCCTACACCACATCTTTCAATTTCCAAATCATGAAATACATCACATTTTATTAGACAGGGAAACCATAAGGTGAAATGCCCTCTTCTCCCCAAATTTATAAGCTTTCAATACAATAGACAGCATAAGGCTTTAAGATTTTGCCTGTTTGTCCAAAACCTTATAGAGAACATATTTTGCTTGTTCATTCCAAACTCTCTAAGCATCGGTACCAGTGACGTGCATCACATATAATGAATTGTGGATATATGGTTCTTCAGAAGACAGAGCTTAACAAAATTCTGAATGGAAAACTTGAAGCATTTCTGAATATTTCAGGAGTGTCTTTTTGAGAAATGCAATGTCCTCAAGTAGTTGTCTGGTTATTGATGGCTGTCATAAGAAAACTATGTTGTAATACCATACAGTTTTTACAAAGCTCCTTTAATAGGTGAATATGTCAAAGTAATGTATAATGTAATTTAAAACAATTACAAATCCTTCAAGCATACCAAGAAAGAAAAAAATAAATAATGCTGTAGTGAAGGGAGATTACTTTCAGATGGGTATTGAATTCTTCAACTCTTCAGTGAAAATCTGTGATGCACAATGGCAGGTTCAAAAATAATACAGTCCTTGATGTCAGCAAGTGTCTTTAGAATTTACAAATGGTACTTACTTTCTGTTTTATGTACTTACCCAGCACCTGCAACTATATTATCTGGATTCTTCTCAGTCCCATTTACAGGTGGGAGAAAAGTATAGGGAGACTAAGTCTGGTGTCACACAGACCATGGCACTAGGATCAAACTCAGGACCTTATTTTCTAAGGGCCAACACCTTGACCATCAAGGTGCTGATCCTCACAAGGGACCTTGCCTTTAGTTAGAATCAGCTTTGTTTTCTGGTCTGAATCCTGCAAATGTCTGATGGCAAACCAGTGTTTCTGCAGAGAGTCTTAGAGGCTGGACGAAGTTTTCTGGAGAATCATGTTTAGAGTGCAAATGCAAAGCTATTCAAAACTCTGGTAACAGGTAGCTATGTCTTCTAGATAAAATGGACAGTGTGGTGTGGCAGGTGCTACTGATTATGTTATATGCCTGAAGTGTGTGGCTTGTTCTCATAAGGACAATTTAAAAGAGTAATAGAGATGGGTGTGAACAACAGAAATCTTGAGAAAACTCTGAAGTAAGGATGATACATGAACAGTTTCATATTGAAGTGCTTTTGCTTCAAAAGCATAGGGAAATTCCATGTCTCCTAAACTGTATATGAATTATTTTTGAAGCTGCATTCTCAGAACATGCTGTGGTTTTCATACTATAACTTAAAATGCTATGCAGTCCATGTCAACATATTTACTGAAGTCTTGCTAGCAAAAAATATTGTCCAGCTCATATTATATAAATCACGTTTATCCTGCCTTTTGCTGCCATTATGTTTTCATAATTTAATACATTATGCCAAAAATGTATTTCTAATGGTATCCGGTTTTGAACATCCACACTGGCACTGAAGGTGATTGCAAGTAAATTAAATTCCATTAAAATTAATGGAAAGGTGTGAAAACTGATCTAACAGCATTTGCAGCTAATTTTACCTTTTTCTTACTTCTAAAATTATCAGCGTAATCTTAAAAATGAAAACTTCTTAGTTTTTAATGTGATTATATGTTCCTTATCGCTACTGCAGCAAGACTACAGTTACTCATTTCTGAAGTTGGAGTTTCCTTCCTGTTTGTTATGATGCCATCCATACAATGGCACTGCCGGTCACCAAAAAGGTTATATTAAATACATGTGGAGATTCTTTAGTCTCCACACAGGCAAAACTCAAAATAATTGATTAGATCGTCAATTTATTAGTTTTCACTTTGTGTTTTTCCCCATGGAGTTAGTACCTATTCAATGAAACTTTTGAACTTTTCTCACTATTCATGTTAATGATACAAACTTTTACAATGTTCTTGATGAACATGGTGGAAGCCACAGCTAGAATAGGATGAAAAAGAAGTAATCGTCATTCCTGGGAAAAAGAGGTAGAAAGGGACCAAATAGCCAGGTAAGAAGAGCTAATATAACTAAACAAAGTTTACAGCTAAACAGCGCAATCTGTGTGAAGAGCTTGTTTTATTGTACGCTTACTATAAAAGTCAAATAAGGGAGCAAAGGGAGTATTCTGACTGAAAAAGGAGTGTGCAGGCTGCTCTTTAACCTGATTATACGTGTCTCTCATGAAGAAACTCAAAACAATCTGAATCACTGTCAAGATTAAGATTTTAACTGAAAGGCCTCCCCTATGTTAATAGCTATTTAAATAATAAAGATTTTTTTCCTAACACTAGGTCTAAAGAATAGTTATTGGAAGAGCTAAATGGACTCTTCCAGTTTGTCAACAGCTACAGGAATGGCTGGCTACCCAGATAAAGAGTGAGCAATCAATGAAAGTATTGATACAAATGCTTTCACTGTCTTGCACCCTTTCCTTTTACAATGTTATTGATGAATTTGGTGAACTTCTGCCATCCTCTCAAAAAATAAATAATGAAACTGTGGTAAATAAATAAACTCTAATAATAGAAACCACAACAGCGTTTTTTGCTTTTTACTTACTAAGCAAAACAATGCTTCAAACTTAATATCCAAATAAACTGTGACAATGTAAACAAAGGCTTCCGCAAGAACCAAACAAATTTTCTGAATTAAAATATTGTAGAAGGCTATATCACCACTCCAATTTTTAGATACTTCATACTGATGTTCTGTTAGGCCTTAGAAAAAAATGCTTTTCATGGCATTAAAGCAGCATAATTATTGTTCCTATCCAGCTAGGTGCTGGAGGCCCATTCTGTTTCCAAAATTAACTCAAGTTGGTAGGCAAAATCATTCTGTCTGCGTAAGTATGTATGTAATAATAATAACAATGCAGAAGGGAACTCTATAAAGTTATTAGGAAAAGAACATTTAAAAGCAAGTTACTGAAGTTTTTCCAATAAATTCATTGTGAAGCCAGAGTCTGGGTTTCCTGAACGTATGGTATGCACATAGATCCAAACCAGAATATCCCTTTTTGAAAATTTTCAGGCATTGGAAAATCCATACCCAGAACAAAGCAAAAAGTATGAATTTCCGTAGTACTTGGTCAAATCCGCTGGTGTCTGCAGTCCTTTCTCTATTCAGAATGATGAAAGTTCCTGCTACGTGACACCTTAACTTTAATGAAAAAAAACGCAAGAAAAATTGTTTTCATGAGAAAAAGAACGGGTTAGATTCCCTCCTGTTTCAAAGAGCTATAATTTGACAAATGGACTCTAATGATACCCCTGGAAAAAATTCATGGAGAAGGAGAAAGACAACATGGACACAGGGATTTGCCTTTCTTTGCTTCACTGCAGAACGAAGGAAGGGTAGTTGCGAAGGTGCTCCCTGTGCTGTATAGAGCCTGAATGGAAGACTTGAGTAAAGAGCCCTGTCAGTCTGGCTTCCTTCAGGGGCACTACATGCATTTACACAGAAGATGACTCCTGAGACTGCATAATGTGCTAACAAGAATAAGTTTTTCCCTGCCAGTGTAAGATCTGATGGTATTATTATCAACTGATCTTCTCCATTCTTTTTACAGGTGGTAAACACAAGGAAAAGGTGGATTTTTACAGTAAATTAAATATTTCACTGAAAAGTATTTTGACAATGCATGAATATATATTTATTTATGTAAGCCAAACTTCTAAGGAATAAAAGGAAGAAATCTGCTTCAGTTTTCCTCACATTATCTGGACTTAATGAATTGCTTTTATGTCATCACCAACATAATGATTTGGGTGCCTACATAGCATGCATTTTTAACAGAAAAAAAAAAAAAGACATCTATAAAGACTGTGGCAGTTCTCTGAAGCTGTTTTGCAAGACCTTTCAGAAAAAATGGATCCATCCAGTTCTAACAGTTTTCCACTGACTGGGTCATACATGACATGGATCTGAAAGCATGTGGCTGACTCAATCAGAATTCATACTTCTACATGCTCAAATTTCTTAAATATTTAGTAAAGAAAAATACATTTTTATCTTTCCTTTCGCCTTTTTTCCCAGCCTCTCTCAAAGACAGTATGAGATCAACTCAATGCAAGAAAGATATTCCTCTGAGAAGAAATCTTCAGGTGATGTCACTTATTCACAACTGATGAGATTTCTACTGAAATTATTTCTCTCCTAAATTTATTGGTATATAGAATCATAGAATCATTTAGGTTGGAAAAGACATTTAAGAACATCAAATCCAACCATAAACGTAACACTCCTAAGTTCACCAATAAACCGTGTCCCTCAGCACCACATCTACACGTCTTTTAAATACCTCCAGGGATGGTGACTCAACCACTTCCCCAGGCAGCCTCTTCCAATGTTTGATAACCCTTTTGGTGAAGAAATTTTTCCTAATATCCAAACTAAACCTCCCCTGGAGCAACTTAAGGCCATTTTCTCTCATCCTATTACTTGTTACCTGGGAAAAAAGACCAACACATACCTTCTTTCACCAAGGAAAAAGCTAACAGAGAGTCATGTTGCATTATTTTAGTGAGCGCTTCAGTTGGAAATACTATGTCTATGTTTTAAATAATGTCAGAATAAGTCTACAATTCTAAAGTAACAAGTAAATGGGATATGTGGCTAATTTAGGTTTGTCTTAATCGTGCTTCCTATGTAATCTAAGTATAACTTGTTTCTGTGCACAACACTAACTGTACTTCAGCAGATCAGAATTCCCATTGATTTAAGTGGGAAGGAAAAAATCTATGATTTGCTAAAGTTACAGCACTCAATTTGCTGATAATGATTTTGTTCTCAGTTCAGGAGACAAACTGGTTATTCGTCTACTGAGTTCGGCAAGAACAATATCCACTTTTCACCAAATTATTAATTAAGTTTCTAGTACCTAACTGTACTCCCACAACATAATCAATGGATTATTTCCCAGTGCTTCATAACGTGGGTGATTTATAGCCTTCTAAAGTCTTGCTTACTTTTCTTTGGGATTAAATTCACACATATCATGATAGATCCAGTTGCCATTAGGAACAAAAACATTCCTCCAATATTTAAAAAAAAAACCAAAAAAACAAAACATCTCTACAAACATGCTTTTTTTTTCAGATTGTTCAGACTGTTTGGGAGAAGGTCTTCAGCATAATATTCTATTTTCTCTCCTAAAAAAATATGCATTTTTTTCTGACCATTTTCTTCCCTCCAAGATGAACATAAATGCAAAAGTATGGTCCCATGGTACAGGATATCTCTACCATTTACTCCTTTTCACTCTGCCATATAATGCCTGTATTGGTCGTAAATTGCCTTCACATAGATGATATGAAATACTATTCCTATCTTTACTGTGTCTTTAAACCCCTTTTCACTTCCCATTTAGTATTATTTTTTCTTATACTTTATAATTTACTATTATATATTTGTTAGTCTGGTAATAGCCTTGATGATACACCATTAATAAACAGTTAATATATCTAACTTTCTATCTATGTATTGCTTTTCATTCCAAAACAAATACTTAAGTTGATAATCTACTAACAAATGCAATTCAAGTATTAAAATGCAATTATGCCTATGGCACAAAAATGATGAATATAACAAACATAACCCTCCCACTTGGGGGGGCGGGGGGAAGAAGCAGTATTTTTTTTCAAGTTCTCCAAGCCTCCAGGACCTTGTTTTTGAAGGTGTGATATTTACAGCATCATAAAGTTAATTTTCTTTCACATTCTTGTACTCTTCTGATTATTAACACTGGAAATTTTCTTCTGAATTTTAGACTTTTCTCTTGCACTCTCTGAAATGTGCTATTTTCCTTCTGTGGTTCTGTCATTTAAGTATGAGAGTGTGATTTGCTTACTAATGCTTTCCAATTAGCAAAGCATTTACTGAGCTTTCATAGTCAATATTCTGTGATGGCAGAACCAGCTGCTGAAGAACTAAAAAGTTGAGAACACAGTCCACTATTCAAATAAGTCATGAGATAGGGTAAAATATATAATTACCAGCTAGCATAACATTTTTTGATACATATTGAAAACAATTTTGTTGCAACTGGCAAGGGAGCACTAAGCAAAGCTTAATTCCATTAGAGTCAGCCAATATGAATGTATAATAGGAATGTCTTGCATAACTAAGTTGATAGAACTCTTTGAAGATAATGCTGCTGTGACAGATAAGAGAGTGACGTGGACAGTATGCAAGAAGCATTTGATAAGGCTACATGTCAAAGATAACTGGTTATTGTAAGGAAACCTGACACAGAATGTAACAAATTTTAGAGAACTGGAAAGCACATATTGCCATTAATACACAAATATTTTGATCTTGGTAACTGTAAACCATAAGACAAACATGAGCCTATTAGTAGCACAGACACCACACTGGACGCATGAGAACACAAGAGCACCAACCCATGGAAGTCAGTACAGTGACATTCGGCTACAATGAAAGATACGGGTGCATATTTCCCAAAATTTTAGTCAAGAAGGGCATCCTTTTCTGGACCATTATTGTGAACAAAAGTGAATCAATTTTTAAACTTTATGCCAGTGCTTCTAAGAAAAATAATGTATATGGCAGCGTAACAATGAAGTTGTGCCTCCATTTTTTTTAATTTGAGGTAAGAGGTCACTTGTCTACTGATATTTTTTAGTTGGTTTTTTTGTTTGTTTATTTGCCCCCTTTTGTAGAAGCTGAGCTAAGATTAATTTAAGACTATTAGGAAGCCATACCTAGCAGTGAAATTTATTGGACTTTAGAACAATCTCTATTTAAAATTATAGAAGTCTTTAAATGCCTTTGCATAAACTGTATAAAGCATTACGAAAACATACCAGAGTGTCAATTCCTGTAGTGCAGTGAGAGAGACTAGATGGTCTAAGTGAGAGAGAGAGAGACTAGTGGTTTAAGAGATTCACAGCTGGTCTATCTCCTTTGAAATCAAGTCCCCCTAATCTCTGAAGCTCCACCACTGGTCAGCTCATATCTTTATATTCTCAGCATACACTTTCCTTCGAGACTGATGAATCCATCATTCTTTCGGAGCAAATATATGCAATCCTGCGGGGTCAGTTCAGTATTCAGAAAGTGTCAACAACATTTTGTAATTATTGCTTGAATTGTTATACTGCTGTTTAGAAATGATAACTAATAAAAATGCCATTTATTCATAAACATTAGAAAACCTAAACATAGCCTTTGTGTTTTTGATGAATATTGAAAAGTTAATAGTTATTCTTCACTTAAACTCACATGACAAGTTTTTACATCTAACCTCTGAAATTGTTTCATAATGAGCTCTCAATAATGACAGACTCCAGTGATTTACTGTCTAGAACATCCATTGACTGACTGAACCCATGATGCTGAAGCAATTGTTTTCCCAGTAGCATCTATGCTTATACAGCATATGCAGTAATACATATTTGGTTTGATTTTATTTAAAAGCTTATTCTGAATTCTTTTGCCTACTTTCCATATGTCTGTATTTTTACAAGAAATCTGGAAGCATTGAACCTAAGTGCTTATTTTATCTACCAATCCTATTAATCAGCCTTCTACTACATGCTTGTAATCTCTCTTGGATATACTTGGTTTATGTCTACCACAGACATCTTCTTTATTTGGAGTTGTTTTAAAGACTTTTTTACAATGATGTTATTTTAAAGCTATATGCTGGTTATGCCAATTGGTCCAGTCAAGTGCTGGTAAGAATGGAAGGAAAGACGATGAATGTCAGGATTAAAAGTGTTTACCAACCATTATGTTCCAGCAGTCATCTACTGCCATTTTTGCACCAATATGGAGTAAAAATTCTAAAGAGTAGACCAGCAAGGACATGCCTAAACTAATGAGAGAGCATGAAAAGAATGAACTCTTCATCTTATGCCTAAATGTGTACTTCATAAAGTTTTGCTAGGTTTGACAGGTTTTACTGTTCTTTCAGGTTTCTGCCACATGACTATTTTTGGGCTCTCTTATTTGAAGCATCTGTTTTTTATCAAAATATGCTAAAAAGCTTTGGGAAAAAAAACCCCAGGTTCAAGCTTCTCACTCTCGCAGATAATTCCTATTCTTTTATGGCTAGAATGAGCCCTTCTTTTGTTTCCACAGGCATTTTTATCTAGCAAAAGTCCACCTATAAAGGAACCAATGGGAAATGTGCACCTCAGAGAAAATTAGCTTTCTAGGTTAGGAAAAAACCAGAAGATATTAATGGGGGGTGGGGGAAGAAAAATGTTGTTTGCTATTACAGACTTAAAACACACTGTATAACAAATTAAAAAGACTTGTCTAGTAGTGACAACCACAACTAAAAGATCATGCAAAGATACTCCTCAGAAAATCAGGAAAGAAATATGGTCTTATTTTTAGTTTGTCCTCTTAACCCACCTACTTTACCAAAGTCCATAAGTTTCAGTAAGATGCAAGTTACCCCAGAGTGAACAAGAGAAATTATAGTCTGTAGAAGTAAGCCTTAGTATGGTATGTCAGTCCTTGCCATCATGCCTTTGGGTCTTCAGCATAGGGTTTAGTATTTGTATTGACAGGACAATATTTAACTTCCAGGCCTCCTGTATTTAATTGCATTCATAGTTGGAGTTGGTGCTTCCATATGATGATGCAATAGCTTATAAGATGTAGCCACCATAAACTGTTGCCCAGCGATTCCATATGACAGACAGACTCACAAAAATGTGTTCTCATACAAAAACATGCAATTCAAAGTTGTATTTTAGTAGCTGTATTCAAAGAATTAATTTCTGATAATTAGATCTAATTCAATCATTTTAGATGTTTGGCTTTGTAAAACAGCTCAAAATACATTTTGCTGCCATTTTGCAGCATTGATATATATCAATATAGGTTTGAATCAGGAAACAAGCTTTTTAGAATGGATGTGAATGAGTCAGAATACATGTGACATTAATACATGTACACCTGCAAAGATAAATAGACAAAAACCTAAAAAAATTTCCTCATGATCTCATTTATATTATCCAAATAATTTATCAGTCAAACAAAGACATACATGAAAAGGACTTCTATTATACTCACTGGCGGTAGCACAGTGACAGAAAAATTATGTTCAGGCAAACAGGATGAACACAATTATGAAGAATAACTTGTGCAGTGTAGTGAAAGAGATAAATTCAAGTTCAAAGAAGACTCATGATCCTAAAAAATCAAGCTAAAACAATACTTGTAGAGGAAGAGAGTGCCTCATTGTCCCTTACGTGTCTTATAAAGTAGTAATATCAGAGAAAAATGAATTTTATCATTTGTGGTAGTAGTGGTATTGCAACAACAGATAAATCTTAAAACCTTAAACCATTTTAGTTTCCAGAGATTTCTGCCTAATAATAGCCTTACATATCTTTGCCACTCTAAATTGCTGTCAAACAGAGCAGAACACTAACTTTCTTTACACCTGAGATCAGGACAGTGTTAACATTCTGTGGAATTACAACCATATGAACAGATTTTGTGGTAGTTAAAATTGCGCAACACATCCTTACCTCTCCATTTAGACGGTTTTGTAGAGTGGCACGAGTATTTCTGTTAATGCAGTTATCAAGAATCTTGGTTTTGTACAGAATTTCAGTTATTTCCACCTAACCTTGAGCATTGCCATAAGATGGAAGCTGGAAACATTCCCTCCGTCTACAGCCACTGAGGCAAATCTCTCTGACAAACAGTAAAGGGAGACAACAGGAACTAGCTATTACCTCTACCACCTTAAGTAAAGCTCTGATAGTTATATGGAATAAATATTAGCTATTCTCTATCTTCACCCCATTGTGTGAGCATGGGATTATTTTAAACTCGTCTTCAAATAATAAGAAATTATTAATCTGTTAAATAAAGGAGTTTCTTATAGACAACAATCAAACCCACTGATATATGCACTTTTATACTCACAGATCACTGGATTATGATATAATGGCTGCAAGCCATCCACATATGTGAAGTATTATTCAGCACTACTCTGATGAAAACACTGGCAGCTGCTAAAATGCTCACAGCAATGAAAGAAAACATGCTGGATATTTATCCTTTGCACTATATATAGTCCTGTAGAATGACCTAAGCTTGTGAGTTACAGTAATAAAAACTGTTGGCTGTTTTTCATAATAGATGGTGGAGAAAGAGATTATTGTTGAGAATAATAAATGTGATTCTGAATAGATTTCCCCAGTAAAACATGCATTACGAATGGGCACCAGAGGACAGCCAAAACCTTCACTCATTTATAGGTATTAATATTGTGTAAATAATGCACTGTGGTTGCCTTCATGCTTTACTCTATCAGCCTGCATCATGATGGGGACAACTTCCTGAGTCATGAGCCACAGCTGAAGGCTTTTGCCCTGGATCTTCATCTTCCATACTTACTTCCAAAAGAGAATGAGCACTTGCTGCAAGATATATTACTGACCAAAGCATGGTGATACAGGCAATTGCTACTACTCTAACAAAGCTACTGGGACAATCCAGCTCCTGAATTATTCTGAAACAAAGGAGAAATACTGCTGCAGTCCAAAATTACACAGTATCTGATTTTCAGTCTTGTAAGTTAGTTGGTTTAGAATGGCATTGAATTTAATTGAGCGACTGGGACCCGTTGAACTTGTTCAGAGAGTACTTTGAAAGTGAAGGATTTATTTGACCTCTCTTTGCAAAGGCACAGAGAGGTAAGCAAATTATCAAGTTCAGATTTTTCCTCGCATCTACTTTCTACTAATTCCAGTCTGCTCTTTTTTTTTTTAGAGGCTATTGATCCAGATTTAAAGAATAGAGTAACAATAGAAATGATAATTTAATTTCTTATATATGTTCCTCTGCTTGTTTTGTAATACAGTTTTCTACAGTTTACAAATTAATAACTGTCCCCCTGTTATACTCTTCTCAATGGTATCAAGTGACAGGACGAGGCAATGGGCACAAATTGAAATACAGGAAATTCGACTTAAAAATTAGAAAAAAATTCTTCACTGTGAGGCTGGTTAAACACTGAGGTATGTTGCCCGAAGAGGTGGTGCAGTCCCCATCCTTGGAGATACACAAAACCCAACTGACGTGGACAGTGTCGTGGGCAACCCACTCAGGACCCAGATTTGAGCAAGTGGGCTTTGACTTGAAAATCTCCAGGCATGCCATCCAAATTCAAATATTTCTGTGATTTTATGAAATAATTCCATTTTAAAGCATCTGCTGAACATGTGCTCCCAGCATAAAACCTCAAATAATGACTGTGTTCCCAGAAGAGAATTGAACAGCTAGGGGCAAGACGACACCTTTGACACTGGAGGTCAGTACAGTATTACTTGACCAATAACCTTAGACTTCACTCTATGCCAAAATTGGTGCTATTGTTGCATTTGCAAGGCAGTTTCTGGGACAAATGTTGGCATGGAAAAAAACTTTCCCAGTCTAGGCAATTTCTTTAAATAAAGATGGTAATATAGCAAGCTTATATCCACTACCTATTATCTTTTAAAGATGGCTATTAACTGAAGACTCAGTCTACCTTCTTTTCTTGGCAAATACTTCTCTTACTGAAGGCCACTGTGGAATGAGGCAATCAGCCAGTGTTTGTAATCACCCAGTTTTGTAGAGAGAGTTTATAGTTCACTGCATGGTCAGAAAGGTATTTCAGTACTGCTTTATTATTCCATTTATAGAAGCCTAAAATAGTAGTGCATAAGCTGTTTTTCCATCAAAATATTTTTCTCTCGCTTCACTACAGAGTTTAGGACAGTTTGTGGTTTCTTCTGGCCTACCTGAGCATGCTTAGCTACACTGAACAGGAAGGAAACTATCCCAGATGTCAACTCCTTCCTTATTCCAGGCAATCAATACTGCTTCACTGATTCAAAGCAAGAGCGCATTCCTTCTTCTCTCCATACCCGAGGACAGATGTCCTAAGAGAATTAAGAGGCAGAACTTCTTTCAGATCCATCGCTTCTTTGCCCATTAGTTCAGCTTACGGTGCAAATCACTTTCCTGCCCATGTAGAGATCATGAGAGCTCATGAGAGCACTGGGTGTGAGGAAGATTCCCTTTCCTTACAACTTACATGGCCATAAAAGTCAGGATAGATGTTTGTCATTAGCCATTTAATATCAGTAAGTGAGTTAGAGTGTCTGAAACACATAATATAACAGTAAATTTCCCCAAAATCTGGAAGTCAGTGTATACCTAAATGTTTAACCCTTCTTGGATACATGAAAGCTACTATTTAAAATACATATTATTTCATCTGCTGAGAAATTCAGCAAAGCTCATCTCTAATTTTGTGCTAAGGCCTCTTCCTTGACTTCACAAACATTTATTCCATAAAAATAAAAATCATTAGTAGCCTTCTAAGAGGTAGTAAACAGTTTTCAGTACTTCTTGCTTCCTCTTTAACTCTTAACGTTACACTCTTTCAAGTAAAAAGAAAAAGTCCTATAGCCAGGAAGCAAAGCAGACCCAACAGTGGAACACGTTGTGCCTGAGCCCTGCCAGAACAGGGACCCATGCGAGATCTGCATTGAACAACGCCTCTGAGTATGCAAGGACAAGAAAAAAAATCTAGTGAAAACTGGACACTTCTAATGCACTTTGTTATACAGTAATATTTAAGTAATGTCTTCAGAAATGAAAATGAACACATTAAAGGGACCTGGTTTTATTTCTGTCTGTGTTCACAGCAGTGATGAAAAGCAACGGGGATAAAGTTCACATTGGGAACTTCATGGGTTTCTAAGAGCTTGTTGTGACTACAGAGCTGCACTCACAGACTGTCCTTGACCAGAAAAGCACTACTGGGGAAAGGGCAACCTCAGGAGAGGAATGCATTCCCCATAGGGATATAAAAGATTGTGGAGCATAAAGGATCTTTCCTTTTTTTGGGGTCTGAAGCACCTCAGAAGGAAGAAGATAGCAAGAAATGATGCTTTGCTTTCTCCAATCTATTCAGCATTTAAACCTTTCTACCTTGAGTGAAGTGTTATCTACTACACCTTCTGCAGGGTGGAGGTAGAGAGCAAATACTGCAGCCATCCTTTGCCAGTCTGGACCACTTTCTAAAAGAAAAAGGATTTGCCTTCGGTCCTTTTCTCCACCATTGTGCAAATTTCTCTATTTTCTAACCTTAGTGACCATAGAGGAATACAGACTGTGTGGGAAGTGAAAAAATTAGGTGTCTAGGGATGCTTAATGCAAGGGACAGGTCACACATAGTAAGAGGTAGAAGGTACACTGCTGGCACAACCTGGGAGAAGGGAAAGGGACAGAATTTGGCAAAGACAGATATCATGCAGCAAGAAAGCCTTTAGCACTTCCAGTTACCAGCAGAACTGTTGGCAAGACTCATGTCAGAGTCCTTAACTTGCTGACAACATTTTGTTTCCATTCAATCTGATCCAGCTACAGCTGGGTGAATACTGTAGTGAACAAAGTGTTGAAGCATTACTAAGACTTGCCCTGTGTAAGTCAGAGAGGTATTGCCTGTCTAGAGAGGGCAGTCAGAGGATATAGGAAGGCTCATAGTAACAACTGATAGAAGAGTGCATTTGTTGTTTGTTACTCCAGTTTGCTATTAGTTGGCAAGATTCACTCTGCACGTTTGGATAAACCTCAAATAAGCAGTATATGAGGAAGCTTTTCTTCCTGAAGTGCTGCCATACATAGATTTATTAATGCCAGCCTGAATTTCTTCATGGCACTCTAAGTCTTACATCCGTTGTGAAGTGAAGCTGATGCAACACACCTGGTAAATGATATATTAATACTAACACATTGACTCTTATGTGCTGCTGCTAGTTTCCAAGTAAATGATTCATTTTTTACATATGGAGTTTTCAGCAACCTGGATTGTGCTCCTACTTCTATTCTGTTGCACTAGCAATGAGCAAAGGCATCTGACTTTAAGAAAATGCCCAAAACAGGTTAATTGTCTATATTTCTATATAGAACCTCTTTAATTCATTTATTTTTTTATTTTAGTCCCATATTAAACTGTATCAACTTAAAAGGGATCCCTTACTGTTCAAAACGTCCACAGAAGGGAGAGAACAAGAACTGGTACTGGGAAGAGCACCATTATGATTAATTCCTTGGTTGGGTAATTTTGTCTAGTGATGGAGATTAAATAGCCATATTAATTATTTATTTAAGACTGTTTAAAATATAGGTCATGGTTTCCAAATGTCTGAGGAAAATGCTTTCCATTAATCTGTACAGAACTGAATAAAGACTACTAGAGTATTCAGTTGTTTAGTCTGTCCTTAAGCATAATTTCTACCTTTGCCCTTTATTTCTGTTGAGTTACCTCAAGGCTGAAAATTGCACAGGTGCCTTGGGATGCCCAGTTCCCATGCACCTTCATAGGTGTCCAAGGCCTTTTGGATGACTGAAGAAATTCTGACATCAGAGTATCTGGCCAATGTAGTGGCACCCCCACTGCCCTCAGGGGTCCACAACTGCAGCTCCTGCCTGCCTGCAGGGCTCTCTTCTCATTCCCCTCGCTCTTCCACGGCCAGCCAGCTCTCCCTGCCTACTCCTCACGCTCTTGCTGCTCAGCCATTGCCATCTCCTAGCTCTCCTCAGTCCTACAATCGCATCCGCTAAACAATTGCAGTTGCCTCTCTCCCAAGTTCCCTCTCCTACAAAAGATAAAAGATTGTGCTGCTTAATACCTAGCTTCATGCACAATTCAGAACATTTCTGAAAGTGGTGTCAAGCTCTGTTCTCTAGCAGGCAGGGCCAGTCCTGATCCTATAGAGTCTGGTAGGAGTTTCTGGTTTAATTCACTGGCTTTAGTGTCAGTTAGAGCAGAATTAGGCCATTTGATACTAAATTCTCAGGATGTGCCTGAATAAAAATAGTACAAATACTGTGGAATTCAAGCTCTTCATCCATAATATATTCATCTTGAAGTGCACAGCTGCCATGCATATATTTATGTAACTGCTATCTGTAGAAATATTTAAGCATTCAGTTAAATTCTGAAAAAAATATTTAGAAAAGTTACGGAAGGCTAAATGGTGAGAGCAAGAAAGAGGAAATAGTCATTAGACATGTGTCTTCAGAAGACAGCAAACCACTAACATTTTCATCTGAATCACTGAAGAAATACAGCATAACTACAAAATGTATAGAGAGGGACAAGGATGACCAGACATATGCAATAGAGGGGAACCTAAGCAGACCACAACTTTGCAGCCTATAATTAGACAGCTTAAGGTGGCAATGATAAACACCTCCGTGAGATATACTATTCACTTTTCAAGTAAAAACACTTCAGGCAATCCGTAAAATCCTCAAACAGGAGGCTTAAAACAACGACAATGATGCGACTAATTTATAGAACCCATTTCCATAACATGTTTTTCAAATCAATAATGTAAACAGGTTAAAAAACAAAACTGGATAAACTCATGAACAATTGAGACATCAGAAGCTTTTAAACACAGTATGACCTCCAGCCTGAGAGGAGCAGACACAGCAGAAGCTGGATAAAGATCAGAGAGGAAGGCGGCAGCACTCTCTACAAACCCCCTCTCCTGCATTGTTGTTCTTCACCAGCTACTGAGAGCTCTGGTCTCTCCCATGACAGCAGCTGTCACACACTTGCCCTACCCTGTTCCCAACCTTCAAAGATAACAATGCTGCAAATAACCTGGTCTATATATGCAGGAAGTACTGAGGGCTGCAGGAACGTCTCTGCTTCCCCACTCTGCCCACCTGATACAGCTATGCAGAACCTCCTTACACCTGCCTCTACTTTTTCCAGATCTCTGTTCCCTTCCTTCCTAAACTCATCTGTGGCAAAGTCTTTAGTATCACATGGTGTTACAACACAGGCACAGTCATATTAATCAGCAATATTTTTATTCCGTTGCATCTCCAGCGGGCTCCTGGCAGTATAGCAACAAACATCCCAGTAATAAATGAGCTTTTAAGTGCACCAGACTTTACTATTCAGCTGCTGGCAGGCGGTCTCTGATCAAAACTTAACTTATACAAGCCCTGTATAGGCAGCACACCAAGTACCAATAACAGCAACAACACTAATAAACAATGTAAGACACCGCTCTGACCTCAAGTTAAGAACACAGGTCAACTATCTTCCTAACTATACCAAAATCTATTACTTCAGAGGCTCTTTTCCTAAGCTACACTAATACACTGCTGAATTACAGTGAGGCAGGTAAGTAGGAGTGCAATGCCCATTAAATCTCCATAAACAATTAGCTTTCTCAGCTGAGCTCTACAACAAAACACCTCGTCTGCTGCCATGGGATGTTGCTTCACTTCATGTAGGTCATTGGTGAGGTAATAGACAGTTTTAACCAGCAACAGCAGAAAAGTAGCAGAATCGCAGCACAACACATCTGTGACAGGTCTTAATAAAAATCAAGTTTATGGCAGAAGAAATTGAAAAAAAAGCAATTACCTCACTTTAATGTATTTTAAATGTTTTTAAAGTATACAGAATTTTACTGCTAAAAATACCCCAACAAAACATACATTCAATGTAAAAAAATGCCTTAAACTTACCTCTTAGTTTACACTGATTTAATATATTTTTTCTTCTAATTTTCAACTTTCCTTGCATCTTGGGAATATAGTGGTTTTCTCCACCCGCTTCCTTCCTCTCACCTCCTCCCCCTCCAATCTGGCCTCCTTTCCTTCCTTGGAGGTTTTTAAGCTTTAATTTGAGAGTGTAAAGCTGAAAAATATTTGATACAATTTTTTTTTTTAATTAGAGAATTGAGCTCCTCACCATGGTTGAAGCATTTCTGGGAACAGCACCAAAAAGCTGGAAGCTACTGCACTGAGTAGCCACAGCATCTCTCTTAAAATCATCACTCATTTATTTTTCCCAGTCAACTAATGTTTCAGCATTTTACTTACAGACATGACTGCAGTTTAGGAGACTAAGGCTAGAAATGAGTCCGAGTCTCTTTGTTCAGTTTTGGAACGTGAAAATTAGATTCCCAAATTCCAGCGTGGGCCCATCTCCAGCTGGAACAGGAACAAGACTCACCAAGTGGGATTTGACAATGTATGAGCTGAGGCTCGAGTTAGTCACATTTTCAATGAGCTCAGAAGGGTATTGATGATTATATGTTCTAACTGGAGGAGGTAGTTGTCAGTCTGCCTGCAGCGTGCATGTCACCACATTGGGGAAGGGGAAATATTTTAGAGCTTGTGTGGGATTGGGCTTGTTGAATGGAGCACTTGGGAAGTCTCCTCTCCTATAATTTGGATATTGTTGGGGAAGGAGGAAAAAAAAAAACCCAACAAGAATACGTTAGATCTAACAATTTAGGGACTCTGCAATGCACATTCACACTGAGGGGTGTTGAAGAGACTCGGCATGTCCATACGCTAGTGAGCGGCAGCCTACAGCCTATTTTAGGTTTCCATTGATTGACACTGGTTGTACTTTACAGCTTCTGTGTATTTATTTTTTAATTCTTGACATAATATGGTAAGAAGTTGCTTTCACCTAATAAAGAACATTTTCCTGATATGATATCAAGTTTGTGGTAATGCTAAATAAGTCATATTTTCTCTAAATGCTTACAGATATTTCAGGCATGCAGATTATAGTAGTCTTCCTCTCCATTCCTTGTTTGCTCAGTCATTATATTTCTGTCTTTCCTCTTAGATCAGTCTATTTAACCACTGACTTTTATTTGCTGTTGTTTGAGCAACAGCAAATTGCTCCTACAATCCACCTGTTTGTGTAAAACTCAGCAATTACTTGTCTGCTCTTTTACACAATCTATCTACACATTCTTCCAAAGACAGTATTGCCCTTTTAGGTATTACACTGATCACAAAATGGACCTTTCTCAAACAGAAAAAAAAATATGTTTTAGTGTAATTTAGTGTGTATATTTCTGCATACTTCATATGTATTGGCCATATAAAATCAGTTTTGAACTAATTTATCCCAGATGCATTAGCTTTTCTTTTTCTCTCAATCTGAATATGATACATTAATAACTCCTCTTGCTTATCTTTCCAATCTCTGAGTATCTTCTATTTTTTGTTTCCTGCTGTTTACATCATCTGCTGACTTCATTAACATGCTGTTCACTTGGTTTCTTTAATACTATCAATGGAACTTTTAAATAAGGCTGAAACAGAGGCCAATCGCTATAGTAGTACATTGGACATGCAAAATGTGTCATCAGCCAGGTCTTCTGCAGCACTTAAAAGCCTGTCTGTCAAAATCTTTCCTTTTAACTGGTTTCAATAAGTCATTGTTTGTAGAATTGGCTGATGCTAATTGTGCCATTACCAGAAAGCTGTTTGGGAAACCTTGGCATAGAGAGGCTGACTGCTTACGTATGTGTTCTTGTTGAAATCAAACCTACAGTAAAATTTGGATTTGCCTCAGAATGGGTTTTAAACTATTTAGTTTAGTTCTCCTTTCTGTTTACCTCTTCATGCTCACTATTTCATACCATAGTTTACCCTTACAGCTGAGATACTTAACTCCATGCAATTGATAAAAAAAATTGAGTTGCTTAACAGCTGTGCAGAAGGGAACACGATAACAATCAAATAATATTAAATAGAAGAAAATATTATTTATTTAAATAGACACACATAGTGTGAATATATATGAATGTACAACACACACAAACAGTTCCAAATACATTTCCAGCATAACTAAGGGAAGCACAAGAGGTGTCTCTCTGTTAAACATCAAAAACAGATAAACAAAAACAGATAAAGGAAAAGACCTATTTTACCTAATAGTTACTGGTGACCTGCAAACAGACTAACTGAGAATAAATTAGGCTAGAAATGAGAAGGTATGTAACAGCCATCAGGAACATGAAGCTTCAGAGAAGTCTTCCAGTACACGTAGCCAAGGCAACAAAACTAATGTCTTTAATACAAAGCTGACTTAGTTCATGGAAGGGGTTGTCGAGTGGTTGTTTGAAAACACAGTGTACCTAGCCCTGATCTCAGACATGCCCATCCCTATCTTCCTTCCAGCTCTGCAAGCACAGCAGTGAATATCAACAAATCTTAAACCCTAAGTTTGTCTTTGAAATTACTGATTGTTCTCAAGTACATTTTCTTCATACTGGAAGTCTGAAATTAATACTGCTTGGTTTTAATGCACCTAAATTGCCTCATGAAATCTAAAAATAGGAAAATGAAATTATTATTCTTCATTACTAAGCAGACACTGGCAGCTAAAATTTAAGTGCCAAAATTCTGGCCTCTAAAACATTAATTACCAGTAAATACACAAGGGGGAAAGCTTCACAAGCAAGGGCACTCCTGAAAACAATGGACTGGCCAAGGTCTTTTCTGAAAAGCTCAAGTTCACTACTCCTGATATAGAGCAGCTATGTCGGGGTTTGCTGCCTTCCCAGTCATATCAACACAGACCTAGGGAGAAAGGAAATAATCTAGACCACAAGAACACACCCTTGCCATTTCTTCTCCTTTCAGTGCCAAAAAGCATGGAAATCTCTCACGGGTTAGAAAAGATGGAAAATATTTGAATCCAGGTCCCCGGATCTATTTTGGATCTGTGGAGTGTCAGAGCTGACAGCAAAGGACAACTGGGCATTTTTGTACTCACAACATTTTGGGTATATAGGTCATTTCATTCTGGGGTTTTCATCTCAGAAGACACTTCCAGACATGCAAAAAATTCAGCAGATCCCTTTTTATACATTACAAACGAGTCTGAGTTAAAAAGAGTATCGAAAGATTTGCTCATGGATATGTATGAGATTTCATGGAATGAAGTGCTCTTGGTCCTCTTTGGAGCATTCTCTAAGTTTTAACTCATCAGTGGAAGAACAAGCTTTGGTGAAAGGACCTATTTAACCTTTACAGAGTGTTATTTACATATACTACTCAAAGAAAACTAACAAGGCTGTTACTCTAGGTATGATCTCTTTCTATGGCTGAATAGTTCTTGGCCTCTTGAAAGCACACGATTCATTGTTTTCATCAGCCTATGATCATAATGATACAAAGAAAAATCACAGTAATTATAGAGCAGTCTTCATAAGAGCTATATTTAATAAGCTATGTTCATCTCTGTTCCAACTCCACTAGCTTCCGTCAAAAGCAAGGATATATTTAACCATTATGTGCTAGCTTGCATAGCTACAATTATCCTTGAGAAAGCAGTAATGCTCTGGCCTATTTAGAGGTTAAACCTTGCTTGCTGGCTGTTAACAAAAACACCGAATAGTTAAAATAAATTGAGAGTGCAATAAATGTTCACAGAGTTCAAACAAAGCAGTCTTTCTGAAATCTCATCTAAAAAAGGCTTAATTGTATTTTTTTCTTTTCAGTTTGACAACAAAAAGGGTAACAAAAAGCAAACATATACATATATCTGTATGTATGCATGTATATGCATATATACAATCATATTGGCTAGAAATACTAGTCAGCAGTGTGTCATCAAAACTCTTTGTTTTTCATTGGATTACTAGTTGTTGTTGCATTTAAGAACTACAATTCAACTTCAGAAGTCCATAAGAAGTTGAAAAAAAAATGGAAGACAAAAATATACTCCGTCTAGAGGAGACCACAATCAACATATGAGACAGCAGGAGCAGACGAGACAGCTGTGTAGCACAAAGGAAAAATGAGAAAAAGGTTGCTCAGCATACATCTCAGCACATGAGTACATAAACTGAGCATTAGACATAATCTGTTGTCATCACTGGGTGGTTTATGTAAACGTTTATCAGTTATGAGGCCTCCGTGAATGCTATTTTGAATTGTTACTGGAAATTTATTTCAATATAATATGAGCTAATAACAAAAAAGGCTCAGGGCACCAGCATAGCCTGGTGCTATTTTACCTGTTGAATTTAACTGGGGAAAAATAATTCAGACTACCTTGCAGGAAGAAAAGGCTTGTTACTGACTTCAAAGGGCTCACTACCAGTAGTGTACAACTTCCAGTCTGGCATCATTTCAGTCTCACTGATTCTTGACAATTAAAAATACTGTTTACTTCATAGTACATTTTCAATAATAATAATAAAAAAGTAATTTACATAGGTTTTTTCTTATGCTCTTTGCAAAGACATTGTGTTCTGCCACACAAGTGTTTACTTTCCACTGTCCTGAAGAGGAAGCCTTGAGCACTCAGGAGAGGAAGAATATGGCTTGGAGAGTTAGATCTACAGAACTATCATGCAATAATTCACCATTCAGGGTGGGAGGGATAAGGGGGGGAAATTTCACATAATAGTTACGAGGGGGGGCAGACAATGGAACCAGACAATAACTCAGATAATATTAAGAGAATAAAATTCAAAGATCCCAACAATCTGCTTTAAGGCCATGTCAGAACTCCACATGTCCTTCCTATTATTAAAAAGCATGAAGTATCATAGAATCCTCCCATCTCATCTACTGCATACAAGATATCCATCTTCCCACTCTGCCATCCAGTTTTCTGCACAACATGCTGTTAATTTCAGCAGTTAGAAGAGGCCTAGCTAAAAAGAAAAGTTACTGAACAAAATTGGTGCTGTTTTACCTCAAACCAGGACAAGCTGAGAATTATGGTCTTATAAGCCTCAAGATAAAATGTGCTGTTCTTTAAAATAAAACTTTGAAAGCATACATTGTGTTTATACGTTGGCTTACAGTCACAGGGAGCATGTGTGTCTGTGCATGTATATGTGAGTGTATGAGACACGACTACCGAACCTATTGATTAATTTCTAATTAAAAGAGAAGAGAGTGAAGCACTGGGAAAATTCTGAAGCAACCTTGTATTGTGATATGCAGAAGAATGCAAGCTGCAGTTCATTGGTGTCTCCATAGAAACAAGACATATTGGAGGGTGTAAGACATTGTCAGAGGACTAAAAAATTTCAGCTTCAGCAGAAAACAGAAAAGCACCTGAGGGATTTTTTTAACCAGGAAAACAAAATTAATTATTCATTTCCCATATAGGAAGCATCCGTTTTTTAGATGAGTTACTTAACATACATCAGGATTAACTTATGGACTGGCTAATCCTATGATTTTCTAATCCATAAAATCTGTAGAAAATGCGTGGTTACACTTCTAACACCAAAGAGGAATGTAAGTAGGCTCTCAATGAATAATTGAAAGCTCTATTCAGTGTGCTAGTAATTCTTGGTACCATTTTCACACTTGCTTTAGACACAGTACTTACGCATTCGTATTAATATTGCCCATATGCAGATCCCTGTCTTGGCCTGTGCGAAAGGTGTCCCCAGGAAAATTAAAGGCCATCAGGAGAGGTTGCTTCAATAAGACATTACACTCTAAACCTGCTCAGCATCCCTCCTACTTCAAATGAACAGAGACTCACAGCGTGCAGCTGCAGCAACTATTTTTAAGAAGTTGAACCCACACACAGGATGGATTAAAAAAGGCTCATCTCCTTATGCCAGACCTGAAGCTATAAGCAGAGGTTTTTTTATATGTGACCAAGAGACCTGTGCCAGCTGGTAGCTTCACAAGCTGGGTTGCTGTTCCCTGATTTTCTGCCCAGACCTGGCTACTGCAGCCTCAAGGGCAGTCTGACAGCTGAACCGACCTCAGCACTCTCAGCTCCCTCCCCTAAAGATATTCCTTATCCATGGAGCTCCCCAGTACTGGGCGTAACTCTATCTCCTTTTCTATTGAAACAAAAATGCTGGTGAAATTATCAGTTAGCAGTTTCCCCATGAAGTAGTTTCTGCTCCATTTCCACAGAAGAGCAGAAAGACTGTCACACTGTCTCCATTGCCTGAGGTACAGATGAGGTATATACATTCCTGCTTGTGCTATGCAAGCAAACTGAAGTTGATAACTGCAGTTAACTTTTGGCTGGAGGTCACCGCAATTTTAGGAGCCTCTCTGAGGGCTGCATTAAGAGAGTGGATGTCAGACACCAAGAGAAAAGGTCCTTCAGAATAATCGGGCCTTTACCTGGCAGCATTGTGTGCCACGATGCTGTGGTGATGTCTAACCCTTCCCCAGCAACTAGCAGCTTTAAGGCTGCTTTGTCAGGAAGATGAGGACTAAGGAAATGGATGAAAACTATGAGACCTCCCAGCTGCAAACAAGAATTAAGGGCTCTAAAAAGATGTATCAGTAAGCAGGAAGGAAAGGAAAGGGTTAAGTTAAAGCAAAAAGAGTTATTTTGGGGCTTTTTGGTGTGCATGTCACACCTAACCAAGTTCTCTACAGAGCACCCATGTTAGTAAAAATATTCACAGGACATACTGGAGGCTAAGTATTATGCATCTTTTTTACCAGTTCTGATCATCGTAATAAATATACAGGTATTAGAGTGCCAGAGGATGCAGACTGATTTTCTAGCGCTCTACAGATTTGTGTAAGTATACATCTAAGAACAGAAACAATCCTTGAATTAATAACGCATGGCATCTTCCAGTCAACTGCCAAAATTGATATAAAACACAAAAATGAGAGTAAGAGTGGCTCATTTGTGTCCAGCTGTGCTTTTTAGCACTTGTGAAAAGATGGGAATTCAGAGAAGTGTTAATGGATTTACACTACAGGTTCTCCAATCTGTGCACCAGAGCTTAAAGCAGTGAACTTGCTTACAGACACTTCTCTTTCACAGACAGGATCACAAATACATTGCTGCCTGCACAGGGTCTCCAGAAAAAGTTAAAATTGATGGGTACACGTGCAAAAGAGAAGTATTCCAAAAGAGTTGCAAAAGATGATGAGAAATAGTTAACGTTGCTAATTTTTTCTAAAAAGGATAAGAAATAAAAAACCCTGGGATTTATTTTTGCTCTTATGAGGACTAATGCAATTGGCCCTGTAATTGACTTTTGGGCTTTGGATAATCACCAATATCATCCTAAACTTTTGCTTATATGTGCCATTCTTGCCCACATAATCAGTCTTACTCATGTTAAGGCCATTTCTCACGCAACTAAAATTTACTAAAGGAATAAGAGATACCAACAAAAGCATGTTTTTCTGAAGGTCATAATGCTAGGCTGCTCCTTTAGGGAATATCTTAAACTCTTCTTCGTTACATCTAAAGGAAAAGACAGAAGAGCTGTGTGATCTCAAATATTCTAGCTTCACATCTTTCACTGTGATCACAACTTTATGCTGATTACTTATAGACACTGATGTAAAATGAGGCAAGGCTACAATAATTTGAAGTCTCTTTTCCCCATTCCTGTACCCCTTACCCATTTCTCAAACAAGGCAATGAGAAAGGGAAAAGATTAACATTTTTCACTAGTCGTGCTACTTAGAAATAAAAGCTAGACTGAAGGGACACTAAGAAATAACACTGAGAAAGGAAAAGTGCACCACAACACCTGATACACAGTTGCTGATGTGTATACCATGATCATATATTACTGCAATTCCAGATTAAATTAGATGGAATGCTGTTCACATAACTCAGGAGAAAATTAGCTATAGCTTAGCCAATAAAGTCTTTATTATCTGTGAAGCATGCTTGGCACTTATTTTTACTAAGTATGATACTTTATAGGAGGCTATCCAAACACTCTGACTAAATGCTTTATTCTCTCACAGTTTATAGGTGCGTTCTTTGATATTAGATCTATTGCATTGAAAGCACATATCTGCATTGTGCAGTGATGGAATTCCAGCGTAATTTTGACATTAGTAATACACAGTAAGTTCCCAGTAATGACTTAATGTGTCATGCTTACATGCAGGTATGAAGATGACTTGCACACTGGATGAACCAGAAAAGACACTTCCATACATTCTCACTAGTTCAGCTAAGAGGCAAATCCATCCCCAGACCTAAATGGTTCAGGTCTATGTAGCAAACATCAGTGATCCTAACAAGCTGTTTGGTCCCAGGGCTATGTTAGACATATTGCAGAAGGATCACAGCTGAATTTTCCTAATCTCAGTTCTAGAACAGTGAGACCAAAGATCTCTGCCAGATCTTCTGTCCCCGCAGATGCACACAGACCCAAATATTCCAGAGACTGAAATTATCTGGGTAGCCAAGGCTGTCTGAGTCAGTACAGGATACATGAAGTTTTAGCACAATTACTGGCAAAAACACATTGGCCATGCTGCCTGTCATAGAATTTTGTCACACACAATTATCAGATGTGGGGAAAAAATTGTGAATAACTTTTATGAAAGACTGAAGATTACTGCAGTGTGTCCATCATTCAGGTCAGTGGTAATGGCTGTGGTGTGAGACTGGTGAATAATGGGTTTAATTTCATGCTTTGCCAATGGCTTCTTAAGGGACATGAGGGAAGTCACAGGGCCTCTGTTTAATTCTTAAAATAAGGATAATGATCTTTCCTCACTTCAGAGGTGTGCTTGGATGAAGACTGAGGCAGTTGCTGTAATGTGCAACAGGTTCACATTAGTTTGTTCCTATATATACATATACATGTATGTATGTATGTATATATATACATACACACAAATACTTATGTACATAGATTCTCAGCAATGGACCAACGTCAAGGACTTCACAGTGAGTTTAGATAAACATCCGAAGTCCATGTGTTTTCCTAAAATTTGCAGGCAGCACATCTTACTTAGAAGAAGAGACACTTTTGTAAATATAAACATCTTTACAATATAGTTCTTAAATCCATCCAGGACAACATAGTGCAATATTCTTCCTTTAGTTATTTTATCACTTTGGCATATAACGTATTGATTGTGAGCATATTTAAGTGAGGGGTTTTGGGTTTTCGCATTTTGTATATTTAATCCAAGCCACTTTGAACAACTTTACTACTTTCCTTAATTAAAATAAAATAAAGCAGAAAAGGGACACATTAATTTTCATGCCAGAGTTGCATTTAGCCCTGAGCACTTCGAGCAAGGCACAGAGATGCACAATATGTTGCACAGCAATTCTGCCTGAGTAAAGCTCCTGATACTAAAGAATAACCATGCATCCAAGAGACAGTCAGCCTCAGACGCAGACAGATTGACACAGCATGGTGCAACATTTTTGTCCAGAATCTGGAAATGTCTGCTTGTGAAACTTTGGCAAGAGTTAGTCTGCACCATGTGCATCTCCTTGTAAGTTTAATTGTCTGGATACAAGCTATTAGTCTAACTTCAGGAGTTGCTTTTCTTAACATTTTCTTTCTTTTGCAGCATTCTGGCTAAATGAATACGATTATGTCAAATAAATGAAAGGCAATCTATGGTAATTTGAGGCTTTTGATGAAGTCTGAAGCCAGACCTGATGAATAAGATTAATAAATAAATAAATAAATAAATAAATATTTGGCTCTGGTACTGCTATTCCACAGGCTGAAATGCTCAAGGCAGACGTTCCTTTAGTGTGGACCAAAGCTAACGTGTTGATCTCCTGCCATTGTTGCACTGTAGTGCGGACCTCCTTCTCTTGTATTGCTCATTATTATTTCTTCACTGTAGTAAATAATAGACCTATGCTTGATGAAAAGAGATATAAAAACCCCCATATAATAAAAAATTGCACTAAGAAACAGTGGTCAATGCCATTGAAACTGCTTGACAGATCTGCAGCAAAATCAGAGATTCCTTAGAAGAATTTGTATGCTGATTACCTAGTTAGTAGCACTAATCAAAAGAATGCTATGTAGATAAATCAAGACACCCACAAAGAAAAGGCATTAACTGAAAACAGGCATAGTACATTTTATGTCTCCACCTTGCATTTCAGTGCCACAGCACAATGAATCACTGTGAATTATACAGTGACGGCTTCTTTAGAAGGTGCATCTATCTCTCTGCTAAAAAGGATGCGCACCCCGTATTATGTCCTGTGTAAGTCTATTCAGATAGTTTAATTGCATAACAAACTGTACAGACTAACAGACTACAGTCTATACATAGCACTTGTATGTGTTGTCTACATTATTGTCATTAGGATAGTCCCAAGATATCACAATCACACTTTTCTTGGAAAACTTTCTTTTGGAATGATACAGTTTTCTTGGATATTTGCTTTGGGCTTGGTTTCATAGAAATCATAGTTTAAGTAGGTGCAATGTTCATACTCATGTATCTGTAGGCTACACAAGACTACACGTAGGCTTCTGTGGACTTACACAGGTGTCACTGCCAGCAGAAATCTGAAAAACATGCAACTGCATAGTTCTACCATTGCTGTGGGACTTCTTTGAAGTTGTGAACCATTTTGTTCTCTTTATGTGCACTTCTGCAGCACAAGAAGGAACTCAGCATTGCTATCAAGTTGCAGTCAAAGTGATCTGGAAGATAATCTACACCAATACATTGCAGAGCAACTCACATCTGAGGACATGGTCAAACCTCCACTTGCAAAGGAGATGTGCTGCCTGGTTCTCCCTTCAAGGGAAGCTCTTGGAGGACAAGATGCCGTGCAGTGCCCTGAGAGCAATCAGACTAGCTGCCTGCTGCTGAGGCATTTCTCCTCAATCTGGAAGATGTTCCCTGTCAGCAACCAGGGCTGGTTCCCTCTCTAGCAATAAGGAAGGACTCATCCCCTCTTCGTGGGCTGAGGTGAGGACACAGAGCCACGCAGGCTGCTCTGATGCCCATTTCCTCTGATTTCTACCGTGTTGGATGCCGTACAACCTCTCACGGTCTGGACCGCATAAAAAATGGGCAAAAAAAAGGCATGAATCTTGTTGCTTCTACAAATATATTTTTCCTCATATTGAAATGTTTTGGAAATAGCTGATCCACACTGTCAAAACTGGAGGATTTTTCTCCCAAAAAACTACAAGAGAATAATACTTAAAAGAGCATTTTTATGAACTGAAACACTATGAAATTTATCAAAATATAGCTATTTTGGAATGCTTCACCTCACTAAAAACTGGGTTTCCCCACCTGGAATTTTTCTATGATACTTTTAAAAATCCGTGCAACAAAATCTCCAAAGACATCAGAATAAAATAGATTGGGCTTTAAACAGAAGAAATTCAGGACAACTTTGAAATTTTAGATCAGGGTTTCATTTTTCATCCAGGTCGGCCCTACACTCTTTCCCTCTCATGAGAAAAAGGCAGGATGCAACTGCAGAAAAAGCTTACATTACTGAATGTAGCTGAATGTACTGAATGTAGCCTACACACCATCCATATTACCTAAGGCTCTTTAAACTGCTGCTCCATACTGTGATAATCAGATATATTAAGAACCTTTTATTTTAAACATTATTAAACAAAAAAGCACTGTACCCGGTGCCGGTGCCCAAGCGCTGGCGGGGGCGGCTGCAGGGCGGCCTCTGTGAGGAGAGGCCGGGGCTGCCCCGGGCCGGACACAGCCGGTTCCAGCCGGCTCCGACTGACTCCCCACAGGGCAGGGCTGGGCTCCGCAGCCACGATGGGGTGCCTCGGGGAAAGCTTATTTAGGAAAGGGCAAAAACCACTGCACAAAAGCGAGGAAAAAAAAGGTGAGAGAAACAACCCTGCGAGCACCAAAGTGAGAGCAGAAGGAGGGGAAGGTGGTGCTCCAGGCGCCGGAGCAGAGATTCCCCTGCAACCCCTGGAGAGGACCAACGTGGAGTCCACACTGCAGCCTGTGAAGATCCCACGCAGAAGCAAGTTTATCCTGAAGGACTGCAGCCCATGGAAGGACCCACGCAGGCAGGGGAGACGTGTGAGGAGGAAGGAGTGGGAGAGAGGAGATGTCATGGACTGACCACAAGCCCCATTTTCCCCATCCCTCTGCACCACCTGGGGTGGGGGAGGCAGAGGAGTCGGGTATGAAGGAGGGAAGCTCAGCCTGGAAAGAAGGAGGAGGCCAGGGGGAAGGTGTTGTTTTCATTTGTCTTTGTTTCTCACTATCCAAACCTATTTTTAACTGGCAATAAATTAAATTAATTTTCCCCAAATTGAGTCTGTTTTGCCCATGATGGCAACTGGTAATTGGCATCCCTGTCTTTATCGTCCCACAAGCTTCTTCACCTTATTTTCTACCCCGTCCTGCTGAGGAGGGGGAGTGAGAGAGCTGCTGGGTGGGCGTCTGGCAGCTGGCCAAGGTCAACCCACCACAAGCACCGAAATGAGAAATATACATTGTTCTAGAAATTAAGTACAGCATCACATCAGATATTTTGTTAATTAAATAAAAAGGAGTGCTTTAAGTCATCAATACAAAACCACATCACAACTGTAGAGGTTTGTAATTATATCTAAGAACTACAGAAGAGGTTAGCAGCTGAATGTTTATCTGTCATTTATAACAACAATATTTCATAAAATTGTTAAATAGCTCAGTGGAAAATACGTTGCTCCTTGTTATTTCTGCAGACTGAAAACAGTGAAAACCTCCCCCTGCTCGAGGTTATCTAGCAAGCCTTTGATAGCAGCGTAGGGAAATGGATTCCAACCTTCTGCCAAGACAACTAATTTTGGTATTGGAAGAGGCACATTTAACCCCTGTAATACATCAGTGGCAAGTGAGAGAAGAACACCATGAGCAGAGTAGGTGGGGAATAGGCCATTTTGTGTGAATAAGCAATCTAGTCCAAGCTAACACATAGGGAAATCAAATCAACTCTCCAGACTAAGCCTTAGTTACAGCGATGTAAACTTGGAATAATTTAAACTAATGCCTTAGTGATTCAAAAGAAAATCTGCTTTATATAAATGCTAAATCACTAACCCCTCCACCAAACCAGATCTCAGGTTTTAGAAGAAGATGATATATAAACGCTCTTATTAATCTACATGAATCAATGTCGTCTTCCTGAAAATAAGGATCTTCCAGCTCTCAATTCAGATTTAAGCTTACTTCTTGGGCAAAGAGTTTACTCTTTCTTTTACTCCCTCAATAGCATATGCTACTCATATCTTATTACCTCAATACATCTGTCCAGTATCTTTTATTCTTGCAATATACTAAGCTCTTTTCTTCATTTAATGTTGCCATTACCAGTGCAACACCACTTTTTGTTTTATTCTTGTTTTAACAGAGAGAAAAGAAAGCTATAAAAAAGTCTCCAGAAAAAGTCTCCAGCTGATGCAATATTATTATAATTCTAATTTGTCCATGTCCCTTTTGATGCATAAAATGTGTGACAAAAACCAAGTAAGTTTTAGAGCGTGTATTTTAAAACATTCCCCAAACATTCTTATTAATATTGTATCTAACCTGGTTTTGAATGTATGAAGAACAGCTAACAGATTCTCCTGGCTTCTTAGTTTACCCCCTAACCCCATGAATATGATTTTTAAAAGATGCTTTTCTCAAGTCAGTAAGGGCCAAGACTGTAGCTTTAGTCAGCAATGTGTTGAGCAGAAAGAACAGTATTTATGTCTTCTAGTTGGACGTCAGGGTACTCTTATATCAGATTTTGCCTACTAGTAAATACCCCAATGATTTGACTGAGAGGATCTATAACCTTTTGCTAAAAAGCAAATGAAAATCACACAAACATAATTTTGAAACCAACCTAGAGAATACTCGGTCAGATGTCTGAATCTATTATTTTGTAGGTTTAGGGAAGGTTTGGTAGATCCCTACTTCCCTTTACTTGGGCACATCTTTATTTTATTCCTCTCATATTCTATACAACTTCTCCCTAAGTGTGTCCTTCAATTGAAGAGAACAGCTGCTAGCACGGTAATCACAGTGTCCCCTTCTGTGTCGGAAACAGAAGCTAGGAATCCTGTTCTCAATTGTTATTTTTCTGTTCATGACACATCACAGCTGCATGAATAAGACCACTTAAATTTAAGCATGAAAACATTAATTTAAAATGTTTTGTTTGGAGGAATCTCTATTATTCAATATCCAATATTGTTTTGATCAATTCACAGATTTCAGTGTCTCTGAAAAAATTTCAAGCCCATCATCTTTGTATGAATTCCCTTGGAGCAGGGACGCAGGTGCCATATCCACGTGACCAGGAGCTATGCAGTCCCCTAGCCTGCAATTCCACGGGAATCTCATCTTTTCATAACCAACTGACTACCCCAAATCGGATTCTTAATGACACACTACCTGGAAATTCAAGTGCAGCCTCTTTTATTTTCAGCGTAACCCATTTGAAGACAGACAATTAAACTTACTTGTTATGACCACTTAACAGAAGTGAAAATTCTAGAAAGCAAAAAATATATTATTTCACCCTTGGAGGATAGGGGAAAAATGTTCATATTGTATTCAGAAAACTGGCAGTGCTAAAGAAAAAAATTATAATGGTTGATCTCTCAATATCTAACTGCTAATAATATTTGGAATTGAAATCAGTAAAATAGAAGTTGTGCCATTTACTTAACACTATAGGAATACTCTTTTGAAATACAATTTTAAATATCTGAGTTGAGTTCCAGGTGTCTGTGCTACTTGTGGATATGGTTTCTCCTCTTCCACTCTCATGTGCCATGCAGTACGGCACACACGGTGCCTTTCAGGCTAGCTGGTTTTCTCAGTGCTTCAAAACTAAAATAGAAGTAAGCATAGAATTGTTAGAGTTACACTTCCAAGTACTTCTTTATGATAGTCTTAAACCAAATCTCACCAGGGGCAGTGTCTTCCATATATTTTCAATTTCAAAACCTTAATTTTTGGAAGCTAATGCAAATCTACATTCTTTACTAGGTCTTTAAGTTTGTCCTTGCTTGACTACTGCTATAATTTCAGGTTTTAAATCTAAAGAAATGGAAAAGATGGTTGAAGAAGAGATTTGAAAGTGAGCACATTAGTGGCCAGGTTCCCTAGGTGCCTTCACTGATTTTTGCATGCAGAGGCTCTTTCACTGGACTTCTTCACAGTCCCAGCAAATTGACAGAAGAGAATCAATGGAAATGTCTGCCCTTCTGTGAGGGTAATTTCCCCTTCCTCAGCACAGACAGAAACATTTATGGACACCATCAGATGTAATTTCTATCAATTTATGTCAGTGGTGCTTCCCAAATATATCAAGTGGGCAACTCCTGCACTTTTATCTCAAAGAAGACGGCCTTCTGCTACCTGGTAAAGTATGATCATCCCTACTTTACAGAGGAATGACTTACAGAGCAACTGCGTGACTTGTTAACAACCAAGAACAACCAAGAATGTTTTCAGCACAGTCACATCTCCACCCTCCACCACAGTTCCTGACAAACTCATCCTGCTCTTTTTTTATCAGGAATAACATATATATCCCAGATTTTTTTTCCCAAATACCCAAGTACTAATTTATAATTCTATTATTTGCTGTTCATGGCATGAGCACATAAGTGAAATAAAAATGCCCCTTAGTCAGAGGGATTAATCTGGTAAAAAGCCAGTCTGACTGTTTTGTTACTTTTCTGAAAAATCATGTGTTGGTGCCACAGGGGCCTGCTTGAAAGATCAGAATAAACAGCGTCATTGCATGAAACAGGGAAGACTGAAGTATTTATGAACTGGTTCAACTGCAGAGCTGTGTGAGAGTTTGGGGGAGACTGTTAATTATTCATGTAAAAAGTAAGAGTGGAAATTTTAAACTTACTTATCAACAGTCTTACTCACTTCAGAATCGCATCAGTATACAACAATTATTTGTCCAAAATCCACCTTTTACTGATTTGGTTATTTAAAATGTAAATGGTTACTGAAAGGGCTTATCTGAGAACTGCATACCCACATTTAAAAGAGTTAGGACCAGAATTCGAGTCCATCGCTCGAGCTCTGGTGTCAGGCGTGGACATGCTCTGCTGACTGCACTGTGTGTGCAGCCACAGAGTGGGGCAAGGAGCTGAGTGAGGGAAAGCACCAGGCAGTTTTTAGAATCCTCCCTGGCTTTTGTGGCCCATGCTGTCTGGCGGCATCTCGGAGGAGGCACACACTGCTCTTTCTGCTTCTCTAACTGAAAGCGTGTGTGTGTGTGCATACGAACAAGTGCCTGCCTCTGCTCACACATAACAGTATTCCTGTTTGAGACCAGGTACAGGAGACACGAGATCCTAGGAGAACAAGAGAAATCAAAAAGTGAATCTCAAGATTACATTATAATAAATATATGTGTTCTTCCTTCCTGAAGCACAGATGTATCCATAAACCCTCTGTGCTCAGATGAGACACTGAGGGGTTTAAAACAAAGCAGTTAGTGTCTAGACAGCTTTGTCCTATCTGGGAATATCATGAGAATGATAAGAAGCAGGCACTCACCGCACAACAGGCACATGAGGGATCCATCAAAGTAGTACTACAACTAGCTTCAAGAGAGACCAAACACAAAAGACTGAGATGACATGCACAGTCCCAGGAAAGGGAGTTTCCCATGTTAGAAAGCATTTCCCTTTTCCCACAGGGCCTTATCTCGGAGCCCACTAAAACCAAGGGGAAGCTCATACTCGTTCTCATCTAGAGTGCACCCAAACTGTCACTATTACTGCTTTCTTTATAAGGCAACATTGCATTGTAAGGCACAATGCTAATATTGAAAAGTGTATAGTAAGAACCATGTAAATTGTCTTCCATGAAGCTCCTTGAAGGTCTGAACCTGACCAAAATCCATAGGATTTTTAGAGGATGGCTATGGAACTGCCTTCCCGTGGAGCCCGTGCAGGAAGACTGAAGAACACCCAGAAGACTGCACAGTGCTACTACATTCTATTGCTGAAGTGTCTCCTATGCCATACAACTTCTCTACCACTTATTACACCAAAAAAAATTATATTTAGGTAGGTTTGCTGGTATTGTTAGCTCACCATCCCAAATTTGGGTTTTATCTGTTTCATCATCGTGCTGAACCAATTTTGATAGCTGCACTGTGGAGGCTAAGGACAGGGGTTCACCTTTGCTTCCTGCTATAAAAACAAGGTCTTACTCAGGCAGTGCTTGGTTCCATGAAGTCCTCATCTTTCATTTGCTTTATAGGTCCTGCCAGAATGGAAATTAAACGGATAACTGAGCCATCCTGTTCTGCAGTAATATTGAAGAGAAACACTATCGAAATTGGTTGCAAAAATCTTGCAGATAGTTCTTCCCTCACAAGAGGTTATTAATTTGTTAATAAATCAATCTATTTTAGGAATCCAACATTTAGATCAGGTAAACTTATCAAGCTTGTTAATATTTCTCTGGCTGTAGATCTGATTTAAGAGGTTCTTACTGGAAGTGAGTCTTGCTCCTAATTTTCCTGTATCAACCTCAAAAGCCCCAAGTCGTGCTAATGAACAAGTTAGCCAGTGTGTTTTAAAATGGAACTGTGAAATAGGACATTCAAAGAAAATGGAACTACGCATGGAGACAAAAAAAGAAAAGATTAAAAAAAAAAGGCCTGTTTAGCTTGTCTCTGCGTGACTTTGAAAAAGCCAGTCTTGTCAAAGCTGTGGTTTGGAGTGTGGCCACAGAAAGAGCCAAGTCAGCACAACTGGGCGCACAGCTGGCAGGGAGTGGGAAAGAACAAGGGTCTGTGGGCAGGATGTGAACCTCTTCAGATGGATCCGCTAAAGGAATAATGAAATGGTGCCACAACTTCAGTTAAAATATGGGGGAGATAAATGCTTAGAAAGCAGTTCAGAGCAATAACGCAAATTAATTGTCTAATTGTAAGGTATAATCTAAGCTTTTACTAAGTCTATCAAGATGCATACAAACTACATGTTTACAAGAAAAATAGCATTGACTCCATATAATCAATAAAATCGAGAGTCCCTATGAGATCCAGCTACTTAGCCTGCCAATCTTTATGACATTACAGTATTATTCCTCTTGGTTTAAGATGTTTTCTCCTTTCAGCTGCACAAATGGGAAGAAGCCAAATGATTGCACTGAGGAAACAGTGAGGCTGAATAGATACAAAATGCTGTCAAATACATCGAGTGAACAGAAAAAATATGTCTTTAATTTCTTTTAGTTCTTGCCTATTACTCCTACCAGCAGTTGGGCAAGGGGAAGGAAAATAAATCAGATGTGAGAACGATTGTCGCAATGACAATATCTCACTTAAAGGGATATTGATAAAATTTATAGCACTGAAAATTCATGAAGAAAACTGGTACCAAAAATCACCTCTGGAGAGATGTATAGAATAGCCCCCGAATTCTGTGCCCTCTCCTAGCCATGCAGCTGATGTGAACAGTGAGGGATGTGAGGCTTGGGGGTGTTTAACCCAGGCCTCACCTCTGAAAGGAGCGAGCCAGCACAAAGGGCTTTCTAAGAACAAGCACCACCCATGAAAAGCCTGATTCCCTCAAAAACAAGAATGCCTGAACCAGGCCCACTCCTCAAAGCAATGTCGAGCTCACTGCACCCTCCAACCCCCCAGCAAAATTTCTACAGGAGATGAACTACCTCCGTTGGGGTTTCCTTGTTACCACGTAGAGGAGAAGCCACAGCGAGGGAGTTGCGCTGGCTGTGCGCTGAATTAACATCTGATCCCCAACACTTGTTTTCCTTTTTGATCCTCTGCATTCAAAGCGCAGGACTCCACCGGGGTCCTGGTGGCAGGGGTGCGGTGCCACAGATAGGCACGCTGCTCCCCGGCTGCGCAGCCGGGGGACCGCCGCACGCCGGCTCCCCTAAGCCGCACGCTCACCAGCTATGCCATCATCTGCTCTGTGTTACAGGAATATTTATCTCGACATGCCTGGCCTGCCCTCGCCCCTCCTCTCTCGGCGGGTAAAGCACACGAGGTCTGGAAGAGCTCTTCCTCTTCGTGAACTGTTGTGAGATTTCTGCCTGCAGGAACAGTACCTGGATCTGACAAGTGAAGGAGCAGCCTGATATTTTCTGGCCTGGATTATTAAATGGTGGGTTGCCCTTATCATGATCCCAGTTAAGCCAGTAAGTGTTTTGCCATCAGCTTCAGCAGAAGCGTGTTCAAGCCCTAGATACCAAGGATTTGATGATGGCAGGTCTTCTAGAAAATGAACTGAAATTTATAAAGGATGTTGTTGCTCTCTCATCAAAAGACAGGTAGAGTGGTAAGAACTGGAAGGACAGACAACACATGACTGTTTTCACAACACATTACTATACAGATCAGCTAAAACTTGAACCTGGTAAGAAAGAAGGTCTTTCTCAGAAATTGCATGGACATGCATGATCCTTAAGTGATTTTCTGCCTCGGATCTCTTTCTCACTTCCTTTTGATGGTCACCTTTAAATCTTTGACTTTGATAATGCAAGTAATTATTGCTACCACAAACGCTGCAGTAACATTTATTAATTGCACACTGTTTCTCTTAAGATGTTAATGGTGACTATGATGGCAGTTTCACTTCCCTTCAGTAAAAGAAATCTATGAACTATGCGGTTTTCTCTGTATATCGCTAAATGCTCTGCTGTGCGGGTCGTCTGACAGTAACAGACTTGTTACCCTATTTGTACCTTGGTAATGTACTGCTAAGAGGAATTAATAGCTTGCTAAGCAGAACTACTTTGCTGGTTTCTGTATGTTTTGCTGGCATTCACACCGTCCTGTATGATTTTCAGGCTTTAATATCAATTTTGCAAGTGCATCTGGCAAAGACAATTAAATTATATGACAGATATAATTCGTATTGGACCAATCTATGCAAATCTTGCATTGTTGCAGGTATGAATATTTTATATTACACAATGAGAAACTAAAAGCAATTCAATTTGATTCAGCCGTGGGGTCTCCAGTCAAGGATGTGTGCTTTCATACATACTCCAGCCCTTTGCACTGACCTTGGGCAGAATTTTTGAAGTATATATAAAAAGAAAAAATGTATTGCCTGTGGTAGTCAAAGAACATGAAGCTGGCACTCACAGACCCTGTGCTATACTCAACTCTTATCAGTGAACAGAGCTTTCTTTTAAAATGAGTGTAAAAAGCCAGCTAATTTTCCTTACTAGCCTAGAATAATTTATTAGGATCTTGTTTTTGATAGCAACTAGGAAACATGGAAACGTGGATCCCGTATTCTTTTCTGTCTGTGCACACTTGACTCCCTTTATATTCACATCAGAGACATCTATCTGGTCTCATGTATACTACACTTGTGAAACTTGAATGTACAGAAGTCCAGTTATTCATGATTTTCCCTGATGTACTCCAGCTCAAATTCAAGCCTTTCTCCTCAAAAATAGAACCAAATTAATAACTATTTAAACTTACTGCAATGACAAAGCTAAGAGCATAAAATTAAGTATTTAAGAACAAAAATTCCAAGCATATAGATCAAAAACTTTTCAGAAAAATACGGCTGAGATTTCTAACATATTGGCAATAATAGAATGCAACAAATAATAAGGAAAAATTATGGAGCATTAACTAATATGACGTAATCTATGTTACAGAGTTGTATGACTCCTGGATATACAATTTAAAAACTTATTAGATAAAGCAAAAGTGGAACATTGTATGCACTGTGCTATGGTCATTCCTCCTTCTCTATGTTTGATAAATTCATTTAAGGACTGTATATACTGTTTTAAACAACGAATGGAATGCTTTTATTTATATGCCCTTCAGCATGCTTATTATTTCAATTATGTTGATTATATTTCCTATTACTTTTAAATTATTTTATTTTTTGAAAAGCTCTGCCGAATCTGCTTTGCTTTAGTGGGGAATTATAAAAGAAATGCAAAACTAGTAGAAAATTACTAATGCAATTTTTTTGAAAATAAAATTTCAAAATAGTAGGTGAACTGCAAAAAGCAGTGACAACCCAAACATTTCTTTATGCTTATTCTCTAAAAGATGCACCCTGCAAACCACTCAATATTTGAAATCTGATCAGCTAAGCTACATAACAGTTGTATCCCTGAATTATAGAGCATGTAATTTGGCCTCTACATTCAGTATGTGCCACTTCCCTTCAGCTTTTGCTTAACATGCATAAACGAAATCTGTGGAAATGTCTTCATTTTTCTAGATCACTTTAAGAGACATTTACAGTGAAATAACTTCCATGAAACATATTAAGCAGACCTAATTATGCAATTATTAGAACAAAATAGCCTTTATTCTGTGGGTTTTTTGCAAAAGCAAAGTATCATGTCAGGCAGAGTGCTGCTGTTTAATATGCTCATGTGCTGAAGTACCTTCACCTGCCTTCTAGCATTTTAAAATAGCATGTTTCATTCAAAAAAGGATGCCAGTAGTCACCAACTTTGCTAAACACACAGATTTTAAACACCTAGTAAATATTGTTTCACTGTTTTCACATTTCAGAAGATACGTTTTAAAATGCACTGCACTGGGCACTACATGATCATGTTGATCACTTGTTGCTAAATAAAAAGGATGTAGGCTGTCTCAAATGACAGGGAAACATGACAGATAGGGATCCATGAACTAATTATGAGCAAATGCAAGAGCTGATATTAATGCATGCCTGTAAAATAATCACATTGGTACTACAGAAATTAAACCTTCAAACTTCTCCACAGAAGGGAAAATGCAACAGTAATTACAACTTGTGAACTGACGACAGCCAGCCTGTACCTTTGTTCTTATTTCATACAGACCTCACTTTTTTTCCTTTTTCGGCTTTGTTCCTGCATAAACTTTTAAAGAGTGAGCTATTTTACTTGAACATCAGAAACCTATACTGGCAAATACAAATTTATTGATTTTTTTGGATAGGCATATTCAAAACTAGAAGGTCTAATACTTATGGGAAAAAACCCCACAAAACTCTACCGTTGAAAAGTTTAAGACATGGCAGGGGAAAAAAATACGTAAAGAATACTTCCCATATCCAAACATTTCAAGCAATCTGAACACTCTTCACTTGCTGCAAAGTTGCCAATTGTAAAACCAGGATGGAATGAATCTTACTAAAGGAGACCCAGTAACCCAGTGATCCTCCAGACCTCTGCTTAAAGGTAGGTTTCTCTAAAAAATTCTTTTATCAAATCTCAATCCTTACTGTACAATTAATGTTAGCTGTCTGAAAGACTGGATACTACGTGTGTGATCACAGCACTTTTTTAAAGCTCTTTAAAGAATATTTTTGTTCAATAGCATTTTTGTTAGCAACATTTCTGTAATGTCAGGGCTCCAATCACTGTGCTGCAAATATGTGGGGGTTTTTGCTCTTATCTCATATAGTGCACTTGATAAGGGGTACTACTGAATCTTCTTCTGCACGCTGCATTACAAAGAAAACTGTCTTTTTGTAAGGCATTTTCTCTCCACTGCTTTCACATAAAATAAAGGCTCTTGTAACTGGATGTATCTGGCTGTATTAATACTCAAATGAAAACTGAAACCTTCTACTTTACCTGAAGTATAAATCCCCAAAAAGATTCTTGCCTTTCCAATTATGTTTCTTGTAATAAAGGTTAATATTGAACTGAACTTATCGTATTCTAGCATCACATGTTAAGTTCCAAATCTGTGTGTGTGATCTATTTTCATTTTTATTGTTGAAATTAAGGAATAGGACAAAATATTGGCAATATTATTTAAAATAACAAAGCAAAAGCATTTACTTAAAGACAGTTCAAACCTATTGCTTTCATGAGGAGGAAAAAAAACATGGTGCAAAGTACTGGGGGGAGGGAAGGGAAGAGCATCTGTTGAAAATTAACTACTTCAACCTTAATTAACACATAATTTTCTACCTGATGAGATGGTGTTGTAGAAAGTATAAATTGAAGGCACAAGAGTAAGAAATGAGTCATCTTTGACTTACCGTATCAAAGACTATTGCTGTATTGCAGTCAGCATCCAAACACAGAGCATGAAGCTTCTCACAAATCAGAAAAAATATACCATCAATGAACAAATCAAATTCATTGTAAAAATAAAGGCCAGAGATTAGAGTATGTATCCAAGGGTCTGGTTAGTCACAGCTTTCACTAGCCTGCTACAGAGCTCTGCAAAACAAGTATACTGCAGCAGTGTGGCAAGCATAGGATTGCAATGCATGTCCCATATATTCAAGCATAATAGAAAACATGGTCTGGAGCTTATTCCATGTGGAAGTGGGGTTTGTTTTATGCAGGCAGAAAAAAGAGGGGTTTTTTTTCCCACATAATAGAATTAGAAATGAAGATTTTTCTTGATTATTGTACACAATAATTCCCCAGGATATCAATTACATAAAGCAGGTGCCTCTGTCTCCTGTTTCCCAGATAAATGCCTGTAATCTCATTTCACAAATGATCCTATTTAGACAGGAGCCACCTATTGTGATGATATCATTTGCTCTAGTATCCATAAATGGGCAACTTCCTACCAAACGTCATGACCACTGACGACACAAATCTTTATAATATTGAGTGGGCAGGGTGGTTGATGGGGTCCCATCAATCTACAGCAGCTTCTGCTGATGTGATATCATGAATCCTGCATAATCATCTAAAAGGCTGAAAATTAAGAGAAGCATTAAACCTGTCTGGTGGAGCTCATTAAAAAAAAAAAAAAAGCTAGATAGGTAGTACAGGCAAATAAAATATATCCACATAGCTGTGGCAGCTTTTCAAATGCCTTCTGCACTCACAAGGATACTGGTAGGTATGAACAAACTCAGTCTCAGTTAAGAAGTGTAGCTGTCAGTTTCTTTTTAACAAATAATAAAGACTGTATATCCTCTTTCCTTGCAAATGCAAAATATACATTGACAGCAAAAAGCACCAGTGCTTCAATGATGCACAAATTAGCCCACTCTTACTGAATATTTTTAGAATTAGCAACTGCTTGTCACAGTAGCTTGGAATATGAACTCTGTAACAAAATCTCCTTAGACTGTTTGAAAGCCAGTCTGCTAGACTGGTTTGCTTCATGCTCTAGCTGCATGGATTTTGTTTCTCGGATCAGTGTTTTCTTAAGAAAAATCATTCCATTAAATATACATATTTGGGAAATGTTACGATACTCACAGTTAGCTGAAATTAGTTTCCATCTGCCTGCTTTAACACAGACATTTGAGGAGAGTTAAAGGTGATACAGGGTTCACTTTCTTCCCCACCCTTTCCCCAAGGGACTCGGCTGTGCCTAGCGGCTAAAGCAAATTGCTTAAGAACTTTGTATTTAATATTTTTCCCAGCAGAAGTTGGTAAGAACTTGAAAAGAAGATCCCCAGTTTCAAAAAAATGACCTGGAGGCATTTTTCAACAGGAACTCCACAAAACTTGGTTTACATAGTCTTGCTTTGAACAGACTGAGCTGCATCTAAACAACTTCTTAATACGCAGACAGAAAGGTATAACATTAGGATCCACCCACATTAGCGTTTGGACAACACTCACCAGAATGCCAGTCAAACTGGGGTTTCGGGGTAGAAAACTTTAAAGTTTAAAAGCATAAAACCCAAGAGGACTTTATATACATTTGCACGGATGTAGTTCCATCACAACAGAGTCCACTTCTCAAAATCCAGCCCCTCCATTTTAGACAGCCCTTGTTACATCTTGCATTTACTTCATAGTATCTTTGGGGCAGGGACCACCCTTCACTAAATTTCTGTATTACACATAAGGAGGGTACCCAAGGCAAGCAGTGCAAATGTTAATAATAAAAGCAACTCTTCTCAGAGTTGACTGCTACCACAGTGACTCGCATCGAGTCTAGATGGGGTGAAAGCAAAATTTGAGCGCAGCAGCCATGGCTCCAAGACGCAGCTACGCTGTCAAAGCAGAAAAGCCAACGGGTTTTCTAAAAGCACCCTAAAGAGAAAAACTCCTTCCTCAGAGACTGAAAACAATGGAGAAAACCATTTCAGAGCACTGAATAGCCATTTAGACATGAGCAGGTGCTTTCCTTCTTCCTCCCTCCCTCCTGTGCTCGTCTCCAAGATAACGCTAGCTGATCTCCCTACATATGCTGTCTAGGCAAAGACATAAGCACAGCTTTGACTCTGGGGATCATAACCTCTTCATTTCAGTACTGGGTGGAAGTAGAAAAGCATATACTTTGTCTGTCCAGATGGCATAAATATTTTCCATGTGTTTCCATGACAAAAGATAAAGATAACACAAGAAACAGTTAGAAAGTGGAAGCGTGTGTGAGTGTAACTGAGATTGATGGTCCAGAAGTTTCTCTCTTGGCTAGATAAAAGATGATGAAACAGGAATGAGGAAAAAAAAAGGCAGAAAATAGCTAAAAAAGAATATTCATCACTGCTCCATCAAATTCAGTCCTGCCTTGGGAAACGCCAAATGTCAGATTTTCTTGGTAATGTACAAAGACTTTTAAGGCTGTTCCAGGACATAGTAGGAAAGCCTGCATTTTCTTAAAACAATCTTTTTCAGCATCTGAGCCAAAGAATGTCACCACTCTACCTTAACCTAATCTTGAGCTTACCAAGCACAACAGTGATGAGCTTAGAACACAGCGTTCCCTTGCAGAGGTGGATGTTAAACATGGTCCAGTGGAAGATGTCCTGGTGGTTCTGATCTTCGCTTAAAGGCCTCTAGGCTTTATAAGAGATAGTGATAAAGAGAATGGACCATCATTCCCAGGCAGTTCCCATTTGTGTAGGGCTATACTGTGAGAAAATACTCCAAACACATTACTGTCTCAGGAATGGCCTGAAGGATTATACTGAAAGGACAAGTGAAGGAAAAGCCATTGTGCTTGGTCCAGGGGAGACTGTCATAAGCCACAGGATCTAATGTTAAGCAAGTGAACAGTGGACATCTGACAAAACTGCAGACCACACAACAGAATATTCTACCCCTCTTAATGTCTTTGCTTTACATTTGGCATCATAAAACCCCTTGCTATCCTAACAAGTAAGTCTAAATGTCCTTAGACCACCTTTGAAATTCCTACTAGTCTTCCTTTTATTTGGCTTATTCTTTCTAGCATATTTGGAAGCTAAATCTCTCCAGGCATTAGGGCCAGTCCATAAACCTGCACTTTCTGGGGCAGAGAATAAGCAGACTGGATCTTCTTTAAAATGTTTAGACTCTCCACTATCTAGAATTGAAACCTAGGTCATAAAACACCAGTGGATTATTGAAACTCCATTCTGAAAGGTAGGAGACAGAAAGATGCTACCTTCTAAAACACCTACTGATGTTTTAGTTGATAGTCTCTTTAGAGACGGAACTGCTTCAGTTAAATGAGCTTGTCTGCTAATTCGAGTAGCAAGAAACCCTGCAATCTCCAGTGTCACTGCAACTTACATTAATTAGTGGAGAAACACAAACCCAACAAATATTACACTAAAAAAAATTGCAATGCTTTCCTTTCAAACTGCAAACAACCAACAATCAGTACAAATAAAAAGTGAATTCTTACATGTCATCCTCTTCCAGAAACAGGGTAGGAAAACAGTTACTGCGCATTGCGTGATGCTTCCTTTAATAGTGTTACTCAGGTCACCCTTGTGTGTGTCCATTTAACAGGGAATATACGCACTAAGACAACGAAAAGCCTCCTAAGAACTTGCACCTCCACTCATTTCTACAGCAAACAAACAGAAAAATTAAGCAAGGGTCTCGGACAAGAAAATTTCAGTCTGTTATCCTTCCTAATGTTTGCAGCCAGGATCAGAAATGCTAAGGGCTAAAAAGTGATTCCTCCTTCTTTTAGCCAGGTCTACTTGTATCTAAAATCTCTCGAGGAGCTGAACCTTACTGATAGGACATACTGCACAGACATTACTACAAGATGCATCACATTGCTGTACTTAGGCGAAGATTCTTCCTTAAATCCCTCTGAGATTCATCACTATTGCTTTTCAACAAGACCACGGAAAACTCCAAAGGGGGATTTCAGCCTCATAAGGCCAAATGTAATTTGTCATAATATAATAATGATGATGAAGAATAATCTGCGGTTTTCAATTACTTGCCAAAATCCTATTACCCAACAAAAAGCTAGAAATATCTATTGCCAATATCATACCTAAATAAATTCTTAAGAATAATAATCACAATAAATTATTACATAATGGCTAAAACAATCAGGAAAAAGCCCTGTTCATAAGCTCATTTCTATACCACCAGCTGCAATGCTGGTACCCAAAGAAACCATGAATGTTCATTTTAATTTCACACTCCATTAGGAATACAGGTGTAAAAAAAAATCTACCAAATAAAAAGTGACGTGTTCTGATGGGAAAACACGTAATTTTCATTTCCATATCAATATTAAAATAATTGAGAGCAGAAATGTTTAAAATTTTAAGGGGAGCTTTGCTCTTGTTTTCAAAGCCTAGTTAGCCAGATTGTTGATTGATGAGGGATGACCATGGTTTGCATCTAGCGACACTCCTCAATAAATCACCATTGTTTGGGAGATTGGAAGAAACGGATAAAAAGTTCCATCTGATGTCATTCTGTTTTTGAAACTGTGCATTTTACTAAGTCATTCTCTTTTCAGTGGAACTGCGCGCTGCTTTGAAAGGGAGCTGTGTTGAAACATTCATGGCCCAAAAGTTTGTACAAAATACTGTTTAATATAAGCAGTAACTAAATACTCTCTTCTGCCATAGACCTCGATACTGTAGGATGCCTGGTAGAAAGAACCAAAGGTCAGATGGTTGGCAGGCTTCATCCTCCTAGCCTATAAATCTAATTCTTAGAGCATTTCAGATCAGGATTCTCTATAAATTAAAGCTATTCTGACAAAACATTCCCATTGGCAGACAGGTGATTTATGGAGATAGTTTTCTTCATTGAAGATCAAAGCTGTAAAATGGTCCTAACATTGACCAGCAAAGCTACGGTATGGTCATAAACCTGTGGCACAAAAAAAGAGGGTTCTTACAGGTTAGGATGCCAGAAATTCTTTATATTCTGATATTACCAAGGTGGAAGATGCATCTGTGAGCAGGAGAGCTTTGTGAACAACAATTCCTCACTCATTTGGAGACAAGACTGCAAAAACTTCTGGCTTCCCATCAATGCAAATGTTGAAGAATGGCAATAATATCAACAAAGAGAAAGACAATCCTGAAAGACCACGTACCAATAGTAAGACAACAAAATGTACCATTAATGCCTTCTTTTAAAGACTATGAGATTGCCTCAAAAAGTTCACTTTTTTCTTCTTACCAACGTCTCCAGAGGGCTTAATTTAGAAGCTCTTAATAGCCTGCCCTTTCTTTCTTCCTTTTCAGAGCTTCCAGCCTTTCTTTGCAGTAGCATTTTCAGAATGTACCCAAGAACTTGGTATCTCAAAATGATTATTGGAAAAGAAAAATAAACAGTAAATACCTGCTCTCCCTGTGGAGATGTATAAGCTTACAGCAGTTAAGACGTGTCTCAACTTTGCACAGTTAAATTTTAGCAAACTTTATAACAGGGGCATTATTTTTACCAAATCTGCAAATATTTTTCTCTGCCTCATAAACTACTGGTCTGAGAATGTCAGCGTAGACTTTCTGAGCCTTTCTTGTTTTGAGTAAAAACAGTTACCAGTGACTTGTGATAAATGACAGGCTTTCTTTTATCTTTCTATCTTTTTTGTTTTCTGATCTATGTCCCACAGCAAACACAGGTCTTTCACTTGCAATCCTGTGTTCCTTGCCTTGACTTCCCCTTCCCCTTCTCCTTCCCAATTTTCTAAGTTCAAATAGACGTAGAAGTGATGTGAGACAATCTTTGCCTAACTGGATTTGGATTTTACACATTCCTAGTGTCTTTGAAAGATGACCGGTAGATTTTATGACAAATCTGAAGATGCTGCTCAAAGAAACCATTCTAGAAACTATGGAAAAATACAACGAAGAGGAAGGACTTGAAGATGACCAAAGGATGATCAGGTTCTGGCTAAATCTCACATCAAGAAATCTGTTCTCCCTTGGCAAGCTGAAGAACCGAGTACATCTTCAAGTAGTACAATTGTATTGGCAGTTTGTAAATATGATCAGTAGCAGCATTTCAGAGAAAAACACTGAGGCAGGACTACTGGCTTATGACATGCTCATGCCAGCTGCGTGTACGGGAGGAAAACATTCAGTTTCTCTGAAGCCAGAACTTCCATCATCACGTTTGACTTCAGTGACCATGAATGACAATAATGAGATGTGAGGATAGCAATGGCAAAGACTGGAATGCCTTGGTTTGAGGTTTTAGGTCTTAAATGCATGGCGTAAATGCTTGCATGTTTGCACACAGCACTGTAAATAACCAAGAATAGCTTGCTGTTATGTGTTAGAGAATTCAAACACAGGCAAAACCTGTACTGCAAAAAGCTTGCTACCGTTTATGCTCAGCCACAAGTACTAAGACTAATAAGATATTGATAAGGACTGAAACTATCAGGATCAAGCTTCTGGTTGAGCCTTACCCAGTCATACAGTTTGAAGTCAAAAATACCCCAGCTAAATTGTTACGTCTGAATTCTTGGAAATAATAGTCAATAAGATTTCCTCTACTTACCTCTGTATTGAGTTTAATTATTTTTATGTCTTGAAAAAAAGAAAGCAAAAGAATTGGAAAAAGGAATTCTTCACTTACAATACAAGCTGAACTTCTGCTTGAAGAGGAAACGAGAATCTAAGGTTTTAGCCCAGGGAATAAGAGGACTATGATTTTGAGATTTGGCTTTGTGTAAGAAACCAAGGAGAATGCATCAGGGAAAAGAAAAAGCAGATAAAAAAGATTTTTGGGGAAGGGGGAAAAGAGACGTGAGTCAGCAGCTGCGGACAGCTCGAAGGCTTCCTCAGGCGCTGGTGAGCCCGAAGGAGGCACCTCACACATGTGAGGCTCCAGGTGGAAGCACTGTCTACAAGTCACAGCCAGGAGAAGCGACAGCCTACAAGTTCTCATTAACATTTCTTGGATATTTGCTAATAATAACAATGTAATCTTGATTGTTCAGTGGGTAAAGAAAATTCTGCTTCACATAATCTATGCTTTGGACCTCCAGTATGCAAATATGACTACTCTGTAAGCCTAATAGAAAATATGTGCTGCGCTGCATCAGCTGCAGCATCGGAGTTTGGACCTTTTCAAGTCGAAACCTGTTGTGGGGTTTGACATCATGTTCAGGTCCTTGTTCTGGCTGATACACAGTGATCTGAGATGAAGAACTTTGTTCTGAAGGTGAAACAAAGTCAGGTTCTGTAACCTCAAATGTTGCTGTGAGACAAAACAGTTGTCTTCTGGCCATATCTCATCATAGGCACTGGCACTAATCCATTCCCAGGCATCACAGCTCATAAACTCAGAACTATTATGGACTCGATAAAGTCAATCAATACATTAGTTAAGTGAGATGGAATGATTTAGCTCTTACGGAAAAAAATGTAGGCCTCAGTATTTTTCATTGCTGTTTTTGAGCATCTCGGAATAACAAATCTCAAGAAAACTGAGTTCAGACAGACACCCCATGCCTTGGCTCATTCATTTGAAATAGAATCAGGAAAACAAAGACTTTTTGTTTTGTTTAAATAAATTGAGAGGTCTTCAAAGCAAGAACTGCTTCTTACTACCTGTTTTACAAAGTCCCCTTGAAGGGCTTTTCTTCTGAGACCCTACTTCATACTGAATATGTGCAACAGCTTGACGATACACTGGTTTTGTTCCCTATAAATTTGAAAAGCCAAACTCTAAAGTACCAGCATACCACTGGTTAGTTTTTCAAAGGTGGAAAACCCTGTAGTACTTAAATGACTTTTCCCTAGTGCCAAATCTGAGCAAGATACAAAAACATGTTACAGTGGCAATGGGAGGAAATGTGGTACACTGGATGCCACAATATGCATTAAAAATACATTTTGATGCAAATTCTCTTCAAACTTACATGTTAACTGAATAAATAATAAAGGTAAACAGCTGCATGTATTTACACACATCAAAATAATCAATAATGTATGTTGACTTATCACAATCTTTACAAGGCCCATTTTATCAGCGACTCTGCCTTTTATTTTAGAAACTAATTGAATAATATTTAATGTTTCCTTTTTTTGAGAAAAAAACATTCACAACATGGGATAGGGAAACTACATTTTTGTAATAAAAGAAACCCCCGAATACTTTCATGAAATTATACACAGTACTCAAATTGCAATATTCAATACTCAAATATACAATAATTTCATATAATAGCAGTTAGATCTTCTGCCTCCTCTATCAGCCTACATTTTCACTTCAGAGAACCTTGCTCCCATCCCAAAAGAAAGTTCCCAAGCTGACATGTACTACAACTTTAATTCATTTTTTTTTTTAGCTTGAATAAATCCAGAGGCTTCTAGCATAGGCTGTGGCAGTTAAAATGTGCAGTGAAAGGACTGTTTAGCACGAGTACTACAAATAGTGAAGTTATTTCTGACATAGCAAACAAAATAGTAGAAATATTCTTTCAGTAGTTATGTCTATTAAGTTTCATGTTTCTTGCAGAAAGACAATGTGTGCAAGACTAGTTATTGACAGTGGTAAGGAAGAAGAAGTAAAATCCTCTAGCAATAGCTCAGAAAAGCCTATTACAGCACCTCTGTCAACTGGCTCTTCTTTAAGTGTGGCTGAGGGCCAGAGAATGATACGACAAAAATGCGGGTATCACTGATAGATTATTTAACCCTGCCAGCACGCAAAGGAAAAGCATCAGCAATAACATTAATATTCACAGTGGCAACCTTTGATGCTTTCATAATTTAGACTTGACCTCAGTGAGAAACTTGGCAAAAGACTGTTGCGTTCCTGTGACTCTCGTCTTTCATGAAAGGACAATAACCCCCCTGCATCAACCCTTCATCATGATCGCCCAATAAGAACGTACAAATGTTTGATAACTAGGATTTTGTGGACTAGAACTGAAGCACACTGGCAAAGCTGATATGTGTAGAAGTCACTATGGTTACTGCCTACACTTGCTTTGCCTCCAATAAAATCTTTCATTTCCATAAGCATTAAAATTCACCAAATGCACCAAAATTATTCAGAAAAAAAAAATCTCTTTGGTTTATGAGCCTTTTAGCTGTGTTGCTTTTATCTTTTTCAGTTTAGACTCTTAGCTGAGGCATATTATTACACATCTGTGTATAAGGACAATTATTGCAGTAGAAACCTTGCGGTGGAAATGCTTTGTTAGACCCCAGCTTCAGCAGGGTGTGCGAAACAGCTCTCTGCTCTGGGCCAGTGCAAAGCCAAAACCCAGAAAACGCTCTGCCGGATGCCAGATGAGAAGCACTAGCTGGGGATTTAGCAAGCCAAATTCAGATGAAATACACTTAGTATTATTGTAAATCTTCCCACTTCGAAGAAAATTAAAAGATGGTCTTCCCTGATTAGATTCCCTGTCTGTTGTAATAAGAAATAGCTATAATAAAACTATTTTTTTTTGTTTGCTTTATCTTACAGTAATCAGCATGATTCTTCCTTTCAGTGTTCTTACATAAATGTCAAACTGGCTAGACCTTATATTATTTCCTGAATTCACTGTCATTTAGTATACCATCTAACTGTTCTTTAAAACTGTGTCCAATGGCTGTGTCCTCGACAGTCACTAAAAAGCATTTCTTACTTTTATTCTTTTACTGCAGGTAGATTTCTACTTAAGTTCCTCCCGGCATGCCAGGTGATTTTGCTCCCTGCTATTGTACGTTATTTTGAAAACCTGCCTGAACCACCATCGCCACTCCTCCTACGTATAAGTAACCTATTCTTCCTCTCTTCACCTCAATACCTCCTTACAGCTAATCGCCTTTAGTCACCAGGTGACATATCTGACAGAGGGAGATCAATGCAGTCTGCATCAGTTCAGCTATTTCCCTTCATTTTCCCTGTATCTGATTTTGCTGATGATCCCTTTAGGCGAAAGTTCTTAATGTTACTGTTCATACCCTCAATGAGGTCCTTTGAGAAGGTTTCACCGAGAACCTTTTCCCCCTTTTTCAGGAAGGGCAGAGCGCTCGCTGGGAACAGGACATGCAGATAGAATACTTGAAACCTTCAGCAGGAATTACACTGAACTATAGCTATAGTTTGTAAAGAAGCAATGCCGTCAGAGGCTTATTCCTGCCTCTGGGGCAGGATATATAGTCCCCTCGACACCCAGTTGCACATAATCTCTTCTAGCATTGCCAGCTGCAAGTACTCAAACAACCCCCAAAGTCACAAATGGAGCTTTCCCAAAATACTAAATACTTTCTTAAAGACAGATATGCAAATTTCATTTGATACCGAGTTTTTAGTTGGTAGGTTATATTCTGATCAGATTTCCAATCTGTAAGAACTAAGAATACTGTCTGTCGTACCATTACTTTCTTAACCCAATTGAAAAACAAAGCTTTTCCTGTAATCCCACATTTTCACAATAACAGACTTTGGCCAATGCATCACATGTCACATGAGACACCACATCAGCAGTGGTCACTTTTTCATGCACCATTTCCATTTATGGCAGCTAGGTACATTAACGAGGGGGGAAAGTACATCCTAGCGGTTCAAAGGACTCATCTGTTGGTTTAAAATAGTTTAATCCACTACCTGAAATCTCCAGTCTTCAAGGACAAATATGCCACAAGGCAACTACTTTATACCTGCAGCAGAAGTCATCAATATCTATGTAAGTCACAGAAAAGGGTGCGAATAGTATTGAACAATTCACTGCTCAAAATTTTTCAATATAAATGAGAATGTGGAAAAGGTTTTCCTTCTAATGAAGTCTTACTAAATGCATATGTGTCCAGATCTCAGCAAAAACAGAGTAGCAGTTTAGTGGGAGCTTATGAAGGCTGGGTAACTGTGGAAGGAGAGCACACCAAAAGGCTGATATTTATTGGCAGAGTGCTACTCTGACTTTTAAGCTGTTTTCTGTTATTCTTGCCTACTTACTTGTGCTCCTGTCTTCTTTCCTGGGAAAAATGCCAAAAAAAATAAAGTGACCTCTGTATACTAACTATTAAGTATGTCACATCATGCTACTTAAAATATGTTACAAGCTGGCTGGCACAGAAACACATTTTCTTCTGTTTGGGAACACATATACCCAGTACAATGAAAATTCACAGCCCCAGCTTCTTGGGAACCAAGCAGTCAGCCCTAAATATGGCTTCATATAGGGGTTCCGCTGCAGCATTACAAGATATGGCGGAGTATCTTAACCCATAAGCAGGATAATTTATAATGGGACAATATTTAAAACAAATACAGACCTTGCTTAGATCACATTAATCCAAGTTAGGGATCAAATGACCTGTAAAGCTATGAATTATGCCTTAGAAATCATTCCAAGTAAAGCTACAAGCATAGAAGGCGTGCCCTCACTTTACCTAAAGCACAGACAAATACAGTGCGGACTCACAATCATAGCAATTGAGTACACGGTATAAAAAAACCACAGCTATAAAAAAGCCATTATCATATAGAACACAGCTGGCAGACAGATTTAAGGAGAAAATGAAGATACTACGAAAATGGCAACTTTTCTGGGCCTGGAAGATGCTGAGAGACAAAGTGAGCTGCAAGTGGTGTACAAGAAGAGGGAGCAGAGAAAGCCTGCGAGAAAATAGCCAGGGGTGAGAGCAGGGGTAAAAGCCTGTGCTGTAAAGAGGGAAATCTGCCCTGCAGCCTATTCTACCATACCCACACCTGCAAGGCAGGCAGAGGAGAGTCTGTAATCGTTACCCGCGTTTCGTTACCCTGCTGGCTGCAGGGCTCTGCTGACCAGCTTCCAGGAGACAGTGTTCATCTTCAGTCTTTATGCTTGTCAACTCCGTCATAACACAAGTGGACGGCTCCATCTAGAGGGCAAATATTCCCTCAGCTGTTAAAATGGCCTAATTGCGACTCTAATGTCTTTTATTTATCCACAGGGCAGCACGTACTCAAAATCGCACTCCAAGCCACCATCTCCTTAGCGGAGATTTCCAGCGGGAACAGGGAGGCCAGCCTCAAGCCTCAGCCACCTCACCTTCTGCGAACTCTGAGCAAGCTGAAAAGAAAACCGAGCTTTCCCCGAAACCTGCCTCTTTGTTTGAATGGTCTCCAACACCACACGCCTGCCAGACTGATTTTGCGGCATCCATAAAATGCCACAGATTGAAGGCTGCTCTCATTCTGGTGAAGAGAAGGAGTCCCAAAGGCAAAAGGTTCCTGAACTCCTTACCACTAGTGTCTCGTAAGAAATAGACAGCCAAAGTATTTCCCACTAGTATCTTGATAAACATATTCAGTAGCAAACAGAGCATCAGTAGTTAATATGAAGTTTATGAAATGTTTTGAAATGCTGAGATTATCAAAGAGGATGTTTATAATCCTTTCTCTTGCAAAGGCTTTCTCTACTGAACAAAGAACAAGCTATTCTTTTCTATCGATTGATTAACAAATATCTCCAGCAACATACTAATACTGTTGAGGAGCTTGACAATCCTGAGAGCACCAAATTACAGACTTTAAAAATGATATGCAAGTCTAACTTCATCCTCTCCGTTGCTGGGATGTGGGCTCTGTACCAAGCTCTTCTCACAGAAGAGCTCCTCTTCTGCACTGATCAGGAATGAGAAAAAGCCTTTGAGTACGTGTCTCTGAACTCCCTTTTCTCCCAGTCACAGACCAAAACATGTATCACAATGTCATTTTAAAAACTTAACTGCTGTAGCTTGCTGTACTTCTGTAAGGGCTTATTCAAATAGGCAACCAGTTATATCAATATTATTCTTCCCGTTCACTGTTTTTCAGGCTTGCGGGGTATGTATCACCAAATATGCACTTTTTATAAATCAATGTATTTAGATTCAGACAAGCTGTGTATCTGAGCAACAGCACAGCAAGGAGAGACTGTTGTCTATGCATTAAATTTTCTCAGATTACTCATTTATTATACAATAGTGTTCTAAATTTTACCCATCACTTTCTTCTGGTGTTTGTTAGTGAGGAAGAAAATTTTGACTCAAACAAGTGTACCCCTTTCATAATGAAGCATTCTGCAAGTTAGGTATAAGCAGTTAATGTGAACCAATTTAAGATTAAACCTGCTAAGCTGAATACTGTAAGCAAGACATATTTGGGGAAATAAAGAAAAAATGAATGCTCCTTTTCCTATAAAATTTAATTGCACAACTGGCTACTCATTTCTTAACCTATTCTTTTTCTGTGCTTTTCTCATTTGATATATATTTTTGCAATAAGAATACAAAGCTAAATAAACAGAGGCAGGGGCAGCAAATTTTACAATGCTAAGTTTAGGGGTTTTTTTAACGGACATCTATTTCATGAATCATTGGGTTTTTTATGGGATTCATTGCTTAAAACAACACTAGCAAACTACACAGTCATTTCTTCTCCGACTTCTTCCTACTTTAAGAATTCATATCCAGTTTGCTGTTATTCAAAACAAAATTAGTTGCAGTGATGAGTCATATTTTTATGGTAGCAAAGAATGTAAGATGTATGTTTATTTATGAAGCATGTGTATAACAGCGCATTTGAAGTTTTTTCATGTCTCTTCTAACTGAAGTGCAAAAGCATGGATGAAGAGCAAAGCTCAATGGTGGCAAAGAGCGAGCCCAGTGGACTCTCACAAGTGTTTGTGAATACACACACATATTACTCAATGGCACTGAGTCTGTATAAACTCCTATGGTAAGAGTTGGGTATCAATCAGATGAAAACGCCAGAGCTGACCTGCGAGCGGGTCTACTGATTTGCAATCACTTATGCTCAAAGACATTCCCACCTTGCAAGCTCAGCTTCATCCCTTGGCTTCAGACCCAGAACAGACCAGTCCTCAAGCAAGTCCTGCCTCTTTGCAGTGTCTGGCACTGTTTTAAATCAATGCCTCCAAACCCAGTGAGCTATGTGGCCACAGAAGTGGCACCATCAATGTACCCATGAAACATACCCTACAGTCCCAGTCTTTACTTGGGTGGTCCAAAACTGAAGCAGATAAAGGTGAGAGATGGACAACAGACTTTCATTATTTCAGTAAGTTTTTTGGAGGCAGTCTCTTCGTGAAAACACGAATTAAACTAACTGGATAAAAAAGAACAGCTTAGGTCAAGGTACAGTGCTCAGAAGGGTGAATAAAGAATGGAGGACAAGGTAGCATGCTCAGAAGGATGTTAAAGATGGTCTATTATGGTATACAGCTAAATTTAAAATTTAACATAGCCCTCTCTATGTGTCAGGAACACACATGACACACAAAATCCTACCCTTTCTGTGATATTTAGAATAGTTAATCCCTTTCTTGCTCTAGCTGAAAATGGTAGAATATATGAACAGTGACTTCCAGAGACTGGACTACAGAAGTATCCACGAGCGTAATCCCAAAACTTCAAACGTCGAAATCGGAACAAGGCTGAGACTGTTTCAGTCATTGTAGATCAACGTTCCTCGTCTAAATTAGTCAGCTGCCTGTTATGCAAGATCATCCTCCCTGCTAGTCATTCTCACAGGGTATTTACAGAACGCTACATGGGAATGGTGAGAATCTGACTGAAGGTACTACCAGGAGGAGGCTACTTAAAAAAGAACATACCGCATGCATTTCCAGGCAGACATTTAAGTAGACATTTCTATAAAGTATTTGCTTTTTCACATTCCATCATATACACACACACATGTACGTATATACAGACATGCACACATCATGTTTGCATGTCATTGCAGGTAACGTGGGAAGGAAGGAATACATAAATACGTTTAAAAAATCTTTCCAGGGCATGAAAAATTTCTGTTACTTCTGGACTGCACAGGCTTATTTGGAAATAGCTTTCAAAATGCAGCCCTTGGAGAAAAGTATTTCACAAATCGAACTGATTCTCTCAAAGCTTATTTTGCCATGATAACATTTACTGGAGTAGGAGGAAGAGAGAAAAGAGAAATCAGGGAAATGTGGGTTTATATCATCTCACTGGATTCAGATCTTTCCTCTTCCAGATGTTTGATTCAATGTCCTGAACAAGTTGTAAGCCATCTCATTAAAAAGATCACAATCAAATGCACACAAGATATTTTAACACAACGATCTGTTGCTCTTCTACTCCCTTTCTGTCTTGCACTATCATTTCCTCACCCTAGCTGGCTTGGGGCTGAGATATAGTTTCATCTGTATGATATAATTCCTGCAGCTTAACTTATGCTAAAAACTCCGTTTTGGAAAACACATAACAAGTGAAGTGAACATCAGGTGGACTAGCTCAAAAAATCTCTCTGAATTACCTTTTGCTGCCTGCATCATACGACAGCATTGCTCTGTGTGCAGAGTTATCTCAATGCCTGTTCTATCAATACACTCATAAAGAAGCCAGGGAAGAGAAGGCAAGTAATATTCCAATTTGTCATCATTATTTTTACTGTATGCTTTCATTTTTATTTCTCAAGAGGTATAGTACATGAAGTAAAAGAAGTTTGATTCATTTTATCTACACAGAATACAATCTGATCTGCGCTGATTCAGGGTCCATCTTATCTGCTAAGGCACGGGATAGGGAACTGGGATTGTCGAACCAAGCCAAGAGTTAGGCTACTTTTGTTTGACAAATAGCAGCATTTTTCAATAGCACTTGACCAAAAATGCAGGAGTTTCAGCAAAGCCCGCCAAACTCCAAATGGACTGTCTGATGATTTGGCACAACCTGAGATAATGCTGAAAGCAAGTACGGCCAAATTAGTACTTGCATTCAGTTAAAATGAAATGGACTGTAATATAAATAGATCAAAATTGGGCCCGGATCCTGCAATTCACTATGCAGGCAGACTGTCAAGTGCAGAATCAGCACTTCGGTGAGCAGAAATCTAATGAGGAAAAGCTCTAAAAAACCCAAAAAGAATTGCTAGAAGAAAAAGTATTGAAACCCTGCACATAACTAGACATATTTGCTAAATACCGCAGACTTTAATAGACGACTTAAGAGTAATTACTTCCAGCCTGTAAATGATACTCTTAATGTAGAGAAAAGAATTTCATGCAACAATGTGTCAAGCTGGTTCAGAAAAAGCTCTAAAATAAGCCTGACGATCTATGTTTACCCGCGGCAAGGCAAGTGTTTTAATAAGTATTAACCAGTCCAAGAAGAGGTGCACTTCCGCAGCACAACGCAAGTGACAAGAGATTTTAGAAGAAGACTAAAGATGAGAGAGCAGGAGCGAAAGGTTAAACATACAAATCCCAGAAAGAAAGGAGTCTTTAAATGCTGGGCTTTTTTGAGAATTGCAGCCTACAATGCAGTTCCTCTGCTTCATGTTTGCTCTGAAAAAAAAAAAAAAAAAAAAGCAAAAAAAAAAGCAGCAGTTTGGTATTCCTAAAGAAGCAATTTTATAGAGAAATCTATTTACGTTAACATGATAGGTTGCATTATGTTACATAAATAAAACCTTATACTGTGAAACAAGGATCTGCTAGGAAAGTCAGAAATTCAATTGAAAGAGATGCTGTGAAAAAGCTGCAAACCTGAACACCGAGGAGAAAAATGAAACAAAGAAAACAGAACAGGTTTCTAGACATTTTACAGAGAAAAATATGTACAGATAATAAAGAACAACAACAACAACAACAAAAAGCCTTACCATGATGTTTGCACAACTGTGTGTCTGTAGCCCATGCTATAAATGTGGATACCTTCTATTCCCATCGTCTCAGCCCCTCTAGTGGCCAGTACCTGAAGATCTTGCCTTCAGGAGGGACAAGATCTATCAGTATGTACCGTTTGCTGCTGCTCCTGTATCTTGTCAGAGATTTTTTTCTTAATTGTGTAATTTTTTCTGGAAATATAACTTGTCACCTTTTATTAGCATTTTTGTCACTGCTGCTGCTGCTACGTGCATACATTTAATTGCTAAGCAACAAAGAGTAAGCTCTGCACAGCACATTCAATTACTGCATTCCCTGTGCCATGCATTGTTACTTGTGCACTTACATAATATGAAATACAAAAAAATGGTAAAAATATTTATTTCTGTTTCCATAGCATCTAGAAGCCACAATCTGGAATCAGGCTCCATCATGCTAGCCACCAGGCAGAGAGCTAACAACCGAAGATGAGCGTGAGGGAACCGATGCAGAGCGGAGAAAAGTTAAAAGTAGAGCTGAGTTTCAGCATTTGCACGGATGAATAGGCTAAATTCAAGGCTCAGAGGTGACGACCCACCTACAGCTAGACAGTAGTGATTTTCAGACATTAAGGAACTATCCCTGTGGCTAAAATTCTGCAAATACTTGAGGCAATTGTAACCGTGGTGGCCTCAAGGCGCAAAGCAATAACACATTGCAAAAGCTTATCAGTTTGGAAGAAGAGATACATCTGCACTGTATCAAGAAATAATCGCTCTTCCCTTTTCTATTTAAAGTGTAGAAAGACCAGGGCAGGCAGTATTTTCTCACAAAAATTACGCTTCGCTGTCTGCCTTTCCTATCCAAATGTACATTTGTCCCTGTAATTGAAGGGCGCTGCCTCCGAAATCTGAGCTTGACACGAGCACGGATTATTTGAGTTTATCATAAAAGAGACTGCAATTCTATCTTTCATTTATTGAAGAACAGATATGTTTATCAAAGAGTTCTCTTTACTTCTGAAATGTAAAAGGACAGTCATCCATACTTGCTCTTGGCATGATGACTTGCTATTACACCCATCACAGTCAGAACTGCATTTCTAAATAGCATCTTATCTGCAATATTCATCAGGAAAAGACGCTTGGAAAATGAAGCCATTATTGTGTAGGTGTACAAACTTGCACAACCACATACAAGTATTTTTATTTCTGCAGTTCAGTGGGAATTTAGGTATTGGGCCTGACTCTTGCTGTGTCCTTTTGACATCTCCCAAGCAGCCCAAATGGCATGCAAGCTGGCTACAATGAACCAGTTGCGAAGACCTGCTAGAATTCCTCCAAACTTTATTTCAGCATACTATATACCAAGAATTATAGCAGATATACTTTTATCATAGAATCTTAGAATCATCTAGGTTGGAAAAGACCTTTAAGATCATCAAGTCCAACTATAAACCTAACACTGCCAAAACCACCACGAAACCATGTCCCTAAGCACCACGTCTACCCACCTTTTAAATACCTTCAGGGACAGTGACACAACCACTTCCCTGGGCAGCCTGTTCCAATGCTTGATAACCCTTTTGGTCAAGAATTTTTTTCCTAATATCCAATCTAAACCTCCCCTGGGGTAACTTGAGGCCATTTCCTCTTGACCTATCACTTGTTACTTGGGAGAAGAGACCAACCTCCACCTCTCTACAACCTCCTTTCAGGTAGTTGGAGAGAGCAAGAAGGTCTCCCATAAGCCTCCTTTTCTCCAGGCTAAACAACCCCAGTCCCTCAGCCATTCCTCATAAGACTTGTTCTCCAGACCCCTCACCAGCTTCATCGCCCTTCTCTGAATACACTCCAGCACCTCAATGTCTTCCTTGTAGTGATGGGCCCAAAACCGAACACACTATTTGAGGTGGGGCCTCACCAGTGCCGAGTACAGGGGGATGATCACTTCTCTAGTCCTGCTGATAACAGGCCAGGATGCTGTTGGCCTTCTTGGCCATCTGGGCACACTGTTGGCTCATATTCAGCCGACTGTCAACCAACACGCCCAGGTCCTTTTTTGCCAGGCAGCTTTCCAGCCACTCTTCCTCAAGCCTGTAGCGCTGCATGGGGTTATTGTGACCCAAGTGCAGGACCTGGCACTTGGCCTTGTTGAACCTCATACCATTGGCCTCGGCCCATTGATCCAGTCTGTCCAGATCCCTCTGTAAAGCCTTCCTACCCTCAGGCAGATCAACACTCCCACCCAACTTGGTGTCATCTGCACACTTACTGAAGGTGCGCTCAATCCCCTTATCCAGGTCATTGATAAAGATATTAAAGAGAACTGGCCCCAGTACCGAGCCCTGGGGAACACCACTTGTGACCAGCCACCAACTGGATTTAACTCCGTTCACCACCACTCCTTGGGCCTGGCCTTCCAGCCAGTTTTTGACCCAGTGAATGGTATGCCCAGCCAGGCCATGAGCAGCCAGTTTCTCCAGGAGAATGCTGTGGGAAACAGTGTCAAAGGCTTTACTAAAGTCTAGGTAGACAATGTTCAAAGCCAGGTATCTGATATTTAAGATGGGTATCTAGTCTGTTAGTCCCAAGGATCAAGAGGAGTGCTAGGAAAACAGGCAGTTGCTATTAAATCATGGACAGTCATGTACACAGTCCTGCCGAACAGCACCAATACTTTCTCTGGGTTCCAACATTTTTACATACAAAGAAACTGAACTTCTCTAATAGCTAACGAATTCTGTCTCATTTGGAGGGACTGAGACAAGGGCTGTGGTTGTGTTCTGGGCACACCGTCCTTTATACTCCCATGGGAAGACCAAAGAGCATTCTTCTAAATGAACCACAGCAGGAGCCCACAAAGAACATTATCAAATTCCTAAACTAATTACTTAAAGCAGTACTTAATCATACAAAGTGTTTCTGCAATAAGCTACTCAAAACATTAATTACTTAACCCCTAAAATATCTTTGTGAATATATTCTTTTTATTGTTATTTCATAAGAGGGGAGATAGATGCTTGGAGAGGCCGTATATTTCCAAGAACTATGACTTCAAATCCCATAGCATCTTGATCCAAAACAGATGCCAGGGAACCAGCTGCCAATTGGGAGAACCCATTCCTGCCTCCTGGGTGACTTCAGATGAATTCAGTAGAGAACTGAGATACAGATTTGTGAGATAAATACAGAAGAAAATGACAGACTTTCCAGCTATTAGAAGGAGCTCAGTGATTTTCTTATGATTGAGAGACCTGCAGCTCCTCGGACTAAGGGTTCTACAAAAGGTAGCACAGAAAACAAGTCTCACATCACTGGCTTTTAAGACAGAAACCTTTAAAACCCACTGAATTAGGTAAATTAATGGCATATTACATTATACTTCGGGTGCTGATAACAGTAAGAAGTTAATCTTTTTCATACCATTTAACTTCCTAGCATTCAAAAACTACTAAATGAATAGGTATGCTTCTACATTTGATAACACATAGCTCATTTCTGAATTCTCACATTGAACATTAATGGTTTCTCCTGCTTAACTCAAGACAGCAGGATTACCTCTTTTGATGGGATTTTCCTTAAGCATGAGTCTAAACACCAAACACACCTGGGCCTAGCATAGACTGCTTGAATTCAGCGACACAGGCAATCTCATAAAATTTTCAGGGTTCAACTCTTAGTGATGACTCCAGTGGGACTGTGAAGCATTCAGCGCACAACATAGTCTCTGAATCTGAGTTGCAGTGACAACGTGTGCAATACAGCCAACAAGGAGGGAAAAGAAAGGGTACATAGAACCATTTCAATCACATGCTTTACAGCACAGAGTTCTGATAAATGCTTTTTATTCCCACATTTTTATAATTGCCCTTTCATCCAAAGAAGACTTGTAGTCATAATCTGTTTGCCTTTGAGGAGTCCAAGAGGAAACATACAGGTTAAGTGTATGTAAGTATACAAGCCCTTAATAACATGCTTCAACTTTTGGTCAGCCCTGAATTGGTCAGACAGTTGGATTAGCCAATCATTGTAGGTCCCTTCCAACTGAAATATTGTACTGTATTGTATTGTATTGTATTGTATTGTATTGTATTGTATTGTATTGTATTCTATTCTATTCTATTCTATTCTATTCTATTCTATTCATAGTGTTGGTGACAGCAGCCAGAGACCCCAGGGCAGGCAGGGTGGTGCCCCAGTCCAGCAGAGTGGAGCTGGGGATCTGCAGCAGCAATGCGAGAGCTCTGGGCTAACGGGATTTGGGAAGGAAACTTCTTTTCCCTATAGAGCCCCATTACAGAGCATGCCTACTTAGACTAATAATGAAAGGGAAACTAAGTCTCCATTTTCCAGACTCTTATCCCTCTTTCATCCAAAAGAGCACTGACAGCAGCAGTAGCCTTCGCTCCTACTTCCCACATCACACGAGGGTTAATGGGGCCACCCTTCTAAATGAGGTGGCAAGACAAGCCTTACTGGGCTCAGAAATGATCTTTTTCTGAAGAGAATAAAATTGAATAGATTTCTCTCTACTACAATGGCATTTTTTACGGACTGGATTCATCTTACATAGACCACCAGCAATAAGACAATTTCCATCCAGTACTAAGCCAAATATATGTATTTCTAACTCAAAACAACTTCAAAGATGCGTCACAGACGACCGACTCCAAGCCAAATTAGAACTGTGGATTAAAAAGACATTTTCAAAAGGTGTGTGTAAAAGGCTCAAAGATATTTCTCAGATCAGGAAACAAAACTTGCATTTTGGTTGTTTTTTCTCCTTTGCAGACAGATCATTCCGAGGAAGCCAAAACCACACATTCACTGAGAACAAGCATATGGAGCACCCAATGGGGTTCTTCCCCAGTTGCAGTGCTGTGCGCATACTTAACATCAACAGCTTCCACGTTTTTTCCTGAACTATTATTTTCACTTTTTCTATATCCACCATTTTTGTGAAGTATGTCTTTAAACCAATCTGTTAACATACATAATTAGTGTGCCTTTTTTGTCACACCAGTATGGGGAGAGAAGTTTATCCTTTATCCAGGCTGAAAGTACTCACAGGCCAGACAACAACCGAATAAGGAGCTGAGCAGTAGCTGTGAATTTTATTGTTATAATATTATTAATTTAAGCCTTCTATAAAACAGTTTGTTAGGGATGGGCATGAGGGAGCAGAACATTATAGGAATTTCTGTAATTTAGTACCTCAGAGCAATGAACAGTAGAACGCATCTTCAAGCACTTGTCTCCAAATCAATGCTTCTTGCTTGTAAGGTAGAGGCAGGGAATGTTTTATTGGCAATATTTCAGAAATGGCTAAATGTAGCTCAAATGACAAAACTTTTAGAATTCGTACATTACTTAAGCTTTGAACCTGCTAGAATCTGGTAGGATTTACACATTACAGAAAAAGGGATCTTCAGCTCCTGAAATAGTGAGATGTAGTCAATCTCTATTATATTCTAAATTTTGCTATCATAACAGTAAATGAAAAATCCTTCCCAAACCCAAACATTTCACTCAATTGAAAGTGGGTCACGGGGGATGGGGAGGTGGGGGGACATCCCACACAATCAGCATCAATCCTATGGGGGGAGGGGGCACCAGTAAAATTCTAGGGATAATTCAAATCTTAGAGTAATATCTCTCTGCATAGAGGCAACAAATATTTGATGAAATCTTATAGTTCTGTAGAAAGCACTTTGTGACGTATGTCAGTAAAAGATGTCTTTGCTGGCTCCATTTGCTCACGACAACAAGAACGAAACATCACAAATATAAATTTTCAGTGCTCTTTATTAAGATATACATATTTGCATATCCAGGACAAAACTGAAAGGCTCTTATCTGCATTCCCCAGAAGAAAAAGAAGGGAAGAGGCAGGAATTAAGACTGTTTTGAATGTAGAACTCTGCTCTCCATAGCTGTTGCCATCTACCAGCTCTTATGCCCATGCCACTAGTTTCATGACATTTGGTAAGCTTGTTTATGTCTCGATTCAGTCCAAATTAGTTCTGCAGTAGATAAAAGACAGAAGACCTGTTGGAAAAAAGTAGCAATTAGAAACTTTCAGATATTGAAGATCAGACTGATTTTCTTCAGAAAAAATACTAGGCTGAAGAAAGCCTTCACTTGGTTTCTAAAATAATGAAGGTATTGGATGAGGTGCACTTTGCGTTCTTGACTATAATAAAAGTCGGAACAGTTTTTTACTATATGTTCTAATGTGAAGAAGAAAACTGTGATTTTCTACTGGCATGCAAAAAAGTGTATCTGAAATAGCGTCATATTATGTATATAAAATTAAGTACAGCAGAATTATGCAGTATGCTGTCCCTCACCAGCACTGATAAACATCAAGTGTTTTCACAAATGGAACAATAGCATCCATTATGTTGTCTCAGAATACGTATGCTTCATAATTAACATTATTAGAAGAGGAAAACTCTGTTCTGTAAAAGCAGTGCAGTTAAGTGACATTCGTAATACCTACCATGCAGTCCATTAACCTCAGCAATTTTAAGGAGCATCATAGTCATCCACGGCATTTCAGATTTCTCACAGCTTCAAATCTGTGGGCAGCTTCACAAGCTTTCTGCAAAGTTTCTCATGACTAGGACATCTGTAAAATTCCCTCCAGACCTTTCTTCAATTCATCTCTTGTTATGCACTCAGTAATTCACATCTCTGAATAAGGATAAACGTGTGTCCTTAAAACCACGCTCTACCGAACACAGTATCTTTTGTAAAAATCTTATTGATAATTTTAGGTGCTGTAAGATATTAAAAGCATACTGCTTCTTAATCTTACCTTTTTTCCCATCGCAGTGTGAGTTTTTGATGAGCAGCATTCCCAGCTGAGTCTCATAGTGAGGAGTCAAAACAATCGGATATCGATCTTCTGACTTTTACCAACTAATCCACTTTAACACAGGTGTCTTCAAAGGTTTTAGCAACTTCACTATTTAGGTGAAAAAAATGCATATATTTTATAGTCATATGAAACAGTGCAACACTGACTGATGTGTTGCTTAGAGACAACAGCTCAAAGCAGAATCCTAAAATATTCAAGAAATTACAGTATTGTGTGCGTATCAGTGGCTAGTATTTTAATGTTCTGGTTTCATATTTTGTAAAAGTTATTTTCAATCCACAAGACAGGGCAGGAAACCTACTTCTCTTTAGGTAAATAGCCATTGAAAGTTCTGTCTTTTGGTTTTCAATTTCCACTTAGTTGCTCTCGAGTTTGGCCTCTCTCCTGAGGTTCATTTTGATGAATTTTTTTGTTATCCAATAACTGTGAAAGAGCGAGCATTAAAAACTGCTTCACTGTCAAATTTTCTTCCTGGATGTGTACTTGGGAAACACATAAAGGTAGAACTGGGGTGCTAAATTTTGGCATGGTGGGTTTTGTTAATTTCCTTAATCCACAGAGGGAAGAAATTGGTGCATCTTCATTAATTCTGATCTCATGAAACTGGTATTCTTTTCCTGCAAGGAAATTATTCAGATTTCATCATCAAAACTGAAGCAGAACTGCTGTAACAATAACATCTTTAAGCTACCTCTCTTATGATGTACTCGCAGTCCTGCCTCCTTGACATAAATACTTTTGTATTTCTGATACAGATATGTGAGTGGCCTATCTGAAGAAACATATGATGACGACGACGTTTAAAGGAATTCAGAGCTCAGCATTCACAGAAGAGGATGTCATCTCTTCCTCTCCAGCTTCCGGTGCTAAATAATGCTGTGTTACGTAACTCAGGGTAATACAATATGAAAAAGATATTGAAATCCTCAGAAAACACTGGTGTCTAAGAAACACAAAACACACTGGATCTTATAACCCAGGGCATACACCCAATTTACATTAGTGGTAGAGGAGAAGAGGCAACATATGCACTCTCTCAGACGTCAAATCCTACCTATCCAACTTCCGATTGACTTTGTGCGATGCAAACACTAGACACAGAGCCTCCAAATGGCGTATCAGGGGACGGCTTCAACCGGTCTGGATTACACATAAAAAACCCCATGTCTGAGCTGGTTTAGGGTTTTGAGTCTAAGAGTCAGCCTGCGAATTCCTGGATTTTTGAGGACTACGTCTGCTTGTACACTCATGAACAGGGAGAAAAATAATCAGATTTGTGATCTAAACACAACAAGGGAAAGACAGTTGCTTCGGATCTCGGTTGTACTATGCAACTAAATTTGCTAAACTAAAGACTAAATTTGCAATGGCTCATTTCTGTCAGGGTAGTTGTAATTTACCAGCTCCCAACGAACACAGGCAGCAATCATGGCTTAGCATGCATCATTACAATTATGCCATGCCAACCCATGCTACGCCAGCATAAAACTCATTTTGGTCTGGCAGCTTTCCTACTCTATATATTGGCCCTAGTTTAAGCACGCTTTTTGACAGAGCGATGCCTTCGGTCTCCAGGGATTTCTGGAGAAGGGCTCTCTAGAAGCCGCTCGAGCCGCCGTGTCCCCGGCCGTGGGGCAGAGCCCACCAAGCCGCGCAGCTGCGGCACCACCCTCCGCTCTCTGCAGCTCCTGTCACAGGTGCCCCAGCTCCGCTCCCACAGCCCACGGGGGATGCTCTGACTCACAGCTCATAACCTAAAACCTCTGTCTGCAAAAGGGCTCCTCTTTGCAAGCAACGGGAGATGATACCCTGGCTAGGGAAAAGAAAAAAAGCCAGAACGTGGCTTTCGTCTGAAGAACGATGCTGTAGCCGATGTCCCGCACCCTCAGTCAGCTCCATGTTTGATTTAAACCTGTGCAAGCAGGGCGTTTGCGGGCAGGAACAAAATTTCATATCTGCTTGATATGCAAGACATGACACTTCAGATTAAAGACAAATAATCTAAAGAGAAATATATTTTTTGACTTTTTAGCATATTCCAATGCTGTCTACAAGTCACCTTTTCTTTTCTTCAAAGGGAACTATGAACTAACTAAACACTAAGAATATGTTTGATAAAACAGAGTATCCAAATTTGTAAGATACACTTTCTAAAGGTCATTTTCTGTAATGTTACACTGATCACCACCTGATTAAATTGCCTACTGCTCCAAATTTAATGAGAGACTGAAAATTCTCAATGGTAATTGGGACAGACGATGTCTTTAAAGAGAGAAAGTGAGTGGGTAGCTAGTTGAAACACAGAAGAATGCTTATTAGTGTGGAGGTGGAAGAAGTAGTCCTTACCGAGAAAAACAATTAAAGACTATTTTATTTGGAAAACATTGAATTTTTATTTGTGCTACTTCACTGAAGTCCTGGATATAGTATCAATTCCATAAGGGGGGGTGGGGGGGGAATCCATTAAGCAATAAGCTAGCACTCTCTCTCCTGCCTACAATTGCATACTGTATGGCAAATTTAATGATTTCACATTTCTCTGGATAAAAGATCTGCAAGTATTGTCAGGAACTCTCTAAGTGATTTGTGTCTTGCTCTGTTTTTCTTAAAAGTAAAAAGTTTGTTACTCCAAACAAACTCATCCTCAGGAAACCCAAATACACAGAAAGATACAAAGACAAAGACAGTAACGACTATTTGATTGCACACTAACGAACCACCACATTAGGAAATAATAAATAATTTCAGCTTAATTAATATAAAGTCCCATAAAGACACTAGGTATTATTTATGCTCTTGCAATAAGATTATCAGAAAGTTTTACTGGGGATTGAAATGGCACTAAAGTAAACCGCTGTTAAGTTTGTGGCTGAGATGTGAATTAGGAATACAATGATAAAGGGACAGTTTTTATTAAGATGACTGCATTTTTTAAATCCTAAGGAGATTTTTTTTCCCTCTAAAAGACAAAGTTTATTTCAAATAAATATTATTTAAAGGAAATCCCATGAACTGCATTATATAAAAGATCAAATGAGGCAATTGCAATAGACCTTCTGGGTTCATAATCAACAGAATTACTGATATTTTTGTGTCTTTTATCCTGCAACTCCATCTTGATAGCCGTATTTTACCCTGACTGCAAAATGCATATCAAGACTGACTTATTTGAAGTCAAAATATGTCATAAAAGCAAAATTTTAGTTAATTAAAAAAAAAAAGGCAAGCACTTAAGACCCTGTTTTAAAAATATCATTGAGAAATTGTAATTTAGTGGTTCTGAATTAAAGGAACAAAATAGCATAAGGGAAATCTTTAAGTCTGTTCTAGTTCTGTGAACTGACCAGCCCAGCAATCAGGAGCCGTGATGGGTCTGGGATCCTCAGGTCACAGCCGGGAGGACTGTACAGGTGCCCGAGCAGAAAAGTGCTCTTTCAGAAGCTGTATTTGATGTTCCTTCTCCTTTCTGTGCCAGGAGCATGTCAAAATACAGATGAATTGTGGTTCAAGACTGGGGTTAAAATCTGTCCTCAAGCATATGAGCACGGTTTGTTGCTCAGTAGAAAGACTGACTTGTTTTCTAGTTCCCAATTTTCTTTTATTTCAGAGCAGGTATTTTATTTTGAGTCATATCTGGCTGGGTGAAAAGGACAGACATCAACTGCTTATTCATCCGTCTGGTATAAAATGTTTAACAAGGCAATGGGAGAGTGGCAAAATGTGCAAAACAAACAGCAAGCTCAAGCTGTAAGCAGCAGAAGAGATTGAAGCATGAGCAACCACAAGCACGAGCAACCTGGCCTCTCTTCCAAGCAGCCAGGAGAAATGGACTCCAGTAAAATGTTATTTCCTTTTTTAAGAGAAAGCAAAGGCAGGTTCAGGCAATTCCCGCCAGGTCTATTATTATTTACAACGGAGGCAAACATCACTCTTGGTGTCCTGCTCAAGGAGAACAGGGGGAGGGGGAGAGCACAAACAACTTTCAGCAGAAGACAGACTTAACTCTTCACAGCACAGTCATTCTTGTGTGCAATGAAAAGGGACTTCGTTGCTAATTATGGCTTATTCGTGCTATTAAATTGAAAGTTATCATGAGTAATCAAACAACAAAAAAATTTAAAAAAATGTCCAGGCACAGTAGTACTTTCAGGTTGCCAACAGAAGGGGTTCAAGTTAGAAAGCACATTCTTGTTTTGAAAGTCTTCTGCCTTATCTTTCCCTGAAGAGACTGAAATCCTTTTGCCTATACCATGAACCAAAATTACCTTCCTTTAGCCAAATCGTACTGGTCTACCTCTGCAGGCTTGGAGCAGATACCCCAGTCCCTGGAAAGAGGTCTTCTCTGCCCTCAGACTGAGCAATTTTTAAGGCCTTTGATTGCAAACGAACAAAGAAGAAATCTTTGCAGACCCCTCTGCTCACAGGAAAGCTCTCCTTGCACCAGCTCTTTTCCCCCCCAACCCCTCATTTTCTGCGATAGGTACCAGGGACACAGCAGAACAAGACGTCTGTGTAGGTGAGAGGTTCGCGGAGTTGGCATAAGCTGCACGGGAACCTTATCCATCAATAATTCAAGTCAACCATTCAGCTCTTCTGACTTCAGGACGGGTCACGTAGCACTTGTTCTCTTGTCAACCTCATGTGCCCATGACTGCAGGTCAGGAAGAGGGGTGGCACCAGCTCGGGGCTTACTGTCATGCTTGGAACATGTCGTAACCTCGCTCCAACAAAAAGGAATCACGCTACATTAAATATCCCTCTACCTCACCATATGCCCTTACCAGGTGGGGTTTTTTTGGACCTGTTTGAATGTGGTTATGACTGAACTCTGTTCTGATGCAGAGGAAGTTTGGAGAGGTTCCTCCTCCCTCCCCCTTAAGCATGGGACAGTGAGGAGCACCCATAGCAGAGCCCACTTTTCCTCTTTGAGTCTCCCCTCGCTTTTCAGTCTTGGAGGAAAAATAAGAACCTAACAACCTTTCTGCTCTAATTGAACTTTCAAGCGTATGTTTACCAACTGGTTTGTAATTCTGGGAGGAGAAGGGAGGGGAAATTAAAAAAAGAGACAGAAGGGAGACTGTAAAAGCTAGCTTAAATGCTCAAGCCATCATATTTCTAGGACTGTTTCCATAATGCCCAGATTCCAGTGGCATTATAAGATCACCATTCAGTGACAAACCATGCAAATCGCTGCCTTAGAGAAAGACAATCCTTGACAGAATACAGAGAGGAGAGAAGCAGGAAAAAGCAAGACAGTTACAATTACTGAACTACACAGTGGTTATTCATTTCACCTCTAAAGAGAAAGCATATTTTGTTATTCACTCCATCTGAACTCTCTTCTGTAAGCTCAGTCTTTTATACACTGAAGACTACATTACTGAAGTACTAAATGAACACAAATAACATTTACATTCAACTTGTAGTTCCTATATCACAAAGCTTAAGAATGCCAAGTAAATAAATCCAAACAAATCTAATGTCACATTTCATGATAGAGATATTCAGGAATAATAAAGCATAACAATATAATAGTGGAAAGGAAAAAAAGAAATCCCTGCATCATATTGGGTTTCATTTTATTTTCTGAGAGGTACACATTGCCATTAATTCTGCAGGCTATATACTAAGACAAGGACATTTAGTCATGAAAACACTGTCAGTGAATTGATAACTGTCAAGAGTCTGCTCATCACAACACTTGTTTCTTCTTGATTCACTTTAACTTTAACAAAACTGAATATTAATGCACAACAAAAATAGTAGTCTTTGCATGCAAAACTTATGTGTTTCACTGAAGACACCCCCACTTCCTCCTACCAAACAGCTGTGTACAATAGTATATTCCAAAAAAATTTCTTTAATGCTAGAGCACCAAGGAATGGCTGAGGTAAAAGGAAGTCTTTTTCTCAAATGCCTTGTTTAGTGAAGGCACTTGAATGTATTTTTATTTTATTTACCAATTATAAAGCTGCTATCATATTACATAACTTATTCCAGGCCAGAATTAATCTACAATAAAGCTAAGATCTGAATGAATCTTTAAAGAATTATCGGCACTTTCTACACCATCTATTGGTGAACTAGAAAGAGGCAACAAAAGAGGTCTTACTAGGAAAATAAGCATTATGGACAGACATGAAAACATGTTGTTAATCAACTATTCATGTGTGATGGAAGCAGAGACACGTTGAGAAGTGCGCTTTGGGTCCAAAATAGGAACAGGAAATCTCAAAATAGATATATGAGCCAAGAACAATAGTTCACAGTATTTATCTTGTGGCTAATTGGTGCACCAAATACAGTATGTTGTATCTCATTACGTGCAAGGGCATGGTCTGAAATGCAAGGCTTTTGATAGTTTTGTTATTGAGAAAATTTATATGATGGTGATACCTCTTGTGTAGATATGTTAAATCTACAAGCGCATGCTAATGTCTTGATTCATTTCAGCCTGTAGGGGATTTGTGCAAAATAACATTAGTGAAGTGAGGGTAGTTTGAATGCCATAAAGGGTAGTTCTGGGTTGACTTATTTCAGGACAGGTTTTTCATCCAGTGCAAACTGCAACTGCTAAGTGATGTACTGAAGAGCTTCCAGCCTGGAAGGACATGCAGTGACCAGGTGTGCAGAACCAACACCAGCTTTCTTTTATATTGTAGGAAGTTAATGCACGGTGACCAGTGGTATTCTCACAAGTTTGATCTTTTTCCTTAATAAAGTATTCTTGGTGATCAACAGCTTCTTTTAGATTGTGCACTGGGCCTTATCTGGACTAATTTGCCTGTTTGTTATGAACTGTCCTGATTGTGAACATACTGCTAACACATTTAGCACAAATTTAGGTTTCCAGCAGAGAGCTGAAGAAGCCATCTCCTTACTGAATGAAATGGAATTGTGCTGAAGCTTTAGATCCAAGACAATCATTACTTGTCTGTACAAAGCTAAAGAAAACAAAAGGATGTTTCTATTGCTAATTAGAAAAAGTATTTGTCCCCCAAGGCTTACTTCAAGGAAGAGGGGGCCTAAAGCAGTGCATTGACAGCTAAAGCTCTTGTTTCATTGAGCAACTACAAAGTAACTTCTGTTTGGACCACCAGGCTGAAATCATCATACTTCAGCAACGTGATTCCCGATGATCCAAACTTCTCCGTTCAGCACAGGCAGCAGTTAGGATCTCCCACCAAGCACTGCTCAAGATGGCACAGGAGGTAGGTCAAGTCGGAGCTTGGGCCTGACACTAACATACAGCAGCAGCAAGAGGCAGAGACACGGAAAGGAGAGCGTAGAGAGAATCCGTCACGTATTTTTAAGGAAAAGAGACAGCATGCTCCCTATGGACTGGACACAAACATGACAGAGCGTGCTCTGTTGTTGGCCAGCAAACAAAGTGTTGCACAGAATGCAAGAAGGAGACAGAAAGGAGAGCCTGCTGGAGATCTTTGTTCTTCTGACATTTGCACGGCCAAGTGGAAAACCTGAGACAAGAACTAATCCCAAAATGAAGCTGTGGGTTTCTCCACACAGGCTTTCCACATACTGTAGGGGAAGCACTGCTTGAACTAGTACACGTGGAAGGGAATTTTGTCATGTTTCAGGACTGAAGTTTGCAAACATGATCATCAAATATCATAAAGGGGCACTTTGTTTTCAGAAACAGCAGTCAGAATAGATGCTTTAGGTAAAAAAAATAGACTATTGGCCTCTGGTGGGGGTAGGGGGAGAAAATGAGCTACAGCTAAACATCAGATTCCCAGATACTAAAGTTGATTTAACAACCTGACTTTCAAGATGCTGAGTTCAGTCAGTTATACATAATTTTCCTATGCTTGATGTTCACTTTAACTGAGTATAGCTATGCTAATTATAACCTCACTGTACTCTTGCTCTCCATGGGGCTCCTACTTTGCATAGGGCCACATTTTAATTAAAGAGAATGTTTTCTTCTGTGCCACTGATACCCATCCAGACCTCCTTGAAGATGTTTCTTCTGGTCCAACTGTGCACATATATAACAAATGGGTGCAAAGGGGTAAAGTAGCTGCAGCTCTAATGCGACTGAAAATAAAACTTCAGCCTCTCCTGCTCGCAAGCTGCCTCCTTTTTTCACTTCAACTTTCAAAGCATTGTGAACACTGGAATTAATAATGTTTGCTGCCTCTTCTTTTTTCTAGAATCATGCTGCAATAACATGAGACTTCTCCAGAAGCCTCCACAAAATTCAGATGATGAGAGATACTTATATTAATTGACAAAACTAAAGTAAGAATAGGAAAATGCCTTCTTCCTCAAACCTCACGATTTCACTGAAAGAAATTTGCATTTGGTATTTTCTGTACGTGGATTGGGCTTTTGGGCATAGATCCAACAGGACAGATTAAAAGTTAATTATTTCCATTCACCCTGAGATACTCAAAATATAAGATGCTGTCATGAAGAATGCATATGGGACTTTAACTGGAATAACAATAGTAAGTCCTTTTCCTTCTATTCCCAGATGCTAGAGATGATAACAAGAAAAATACTTATGTTAACATTTCATTGAAGATTTTGTACATTCAAAAGAAATTTGAAAAATCTATTTCCTGTCTGTATCTTAATTCAAAATAATAACCTAATTAAATTTCTGTAAATTGCAATCAAGAGAAAACAGTTTGTACACTAAAAAGTTAAAATGCTGTAGGTAAATCCCTTTTGCACACAGAGGTCTCTTGCCCTAACTCTATAGTTTTGTATTTCAGGTCAAAAATATCGGTCATAGGTGATCTTGGAGGTGTGCTACAGTATCCTCTGTGTCAAAAAGATCGGCACCGAGCTGCTCAGTGATCATACAGAAACAGTTCAACTAACCCAGATGTCACTGGCCTAGGTGACATGGTTATCATCTTCCCCCTTGCAGCAACAAATCTACTAGTTGAAAAATTACTGCCTCCTCAGTTCCTCCAAGCTGTCTGTCTACATGCAATTTTGCCCTTTTCCTTAGAATACAGAGGTATCCCTCTGTATCACCCCACTATAAAATGTGTATTTCTGCTTTAAGCAAGCTCATTTGACAGAAGCTGAGTAACTAGCTGGCAGAACTGGGAACCTCTGGAGGACACGCAACAGCGACCAGTGAGGCATGGGATACCCCTGCCTTAGCAGAGCAGTAGCAGGATCTAACCTTGCCCTTTCCCTGTCCCGCTAGCCCGTCCTCAGCTATTCTCATGGATGCTGCCAGCACATTACTACTGTCATTCTAACATTTAAGCAAAATTCTTTTAAGTCAGAGCAAGCTGTAAGTCACTGTAACTATTTTTCATCAGAATACAAGATGTGGGTGATTCAGCATCCATGCCCTTTTCAAATCCCAAATTCCCACCAGTTCCAGCAGAGGCACTACCGCTGTGCCAAAATGGCACTGCAGAGTGTTCGCTCTAAGTGAGCAAGTATTAGGAAGAAAGGTGAAAGCACTTGAACAACTTCTGCTAAGAACACATAAAATGTGGTTAAGCCAAGAAAATGGCCAAAGATCGGTACAGAAAACATGGCATTAACGAAGTTATTAATTGAAAAAGACCATTAGAATAATATAGCCTCTATTCTTAAACAGAGTAGGTCACTGTCAGCTTTATGTGCCTTTTTATTGGCGTAAACACGAGGACCTCAGATGTGTGTGTGACCACTGTGAAGAAAAAAAAGCATTCAGGGCATATGCATATCTTGTTTATATTTTAAGAGTTTTCTTGAGAGACCTGAATGCCCACGCATGAGCAATGCCCATTATTATTATTATGTGTGTATATGATTACCAAGAGTTTGTGACTTTTTCTTCCAGGCACTAAGTTTTCTACACAGATACACAACTTGCCAAACAGCCTTTCTAGTGCAATGTGAGCACCAAGGAAAGAATATATATCACTTACTGTCTTGATCCAAACCTTTGAAGCCATACTTTGCTTTGGTTGGCTCAGGTCACTAGTTAGAAATCTTTCTCCAAAAAAACTATACGCTTACTAAGAACAGCCAAACTAAGAAACTGGGTTCAAATTACTTCTGGTTTCCAGGGAACACCAGTATTGACTCCAACGGGAAGTTCAGAGGTGGAGACTCAGACTTCCTCAGCCAGGAGCAAACCAGGAGCGTGTAGCCTGAGAAGGAAGCACAGAGACTAACTGAGGAAGTGAATAGCACTGAGATGGAGAACCAGAGCTGGGACAGGCTGGAAACGAGACAGAAGGGATAATCCTGATCATGGCCAGGAATTTCAGATACTCAGCATTTCTCTTCTAGTATCACAGCAAGAACCTCTGAATCCGGCTCGCAGACAGATCTGTTCCTATTCAGTCCTGGGCCACAGGCTATAAACAACCTACCCCAATATTGCCTGTTCTGTTCACAAAGGCCTGTGCCACATCAACACCAGTAAATAAAATTCACCAAAGAACATTCTCTTACTGTGAGGCGAACATGCACAGCCTGTCCAGACAACTCTCTGGACAACTGTCTCCTCCAAAATAGCTTGGCTACATCCAAGAAGCTGCTGATGGGTCTTGTCCTTAGGCTCAGCCACCACCTGTCTGTGCCTAGGAACTGCCTGAGAGACAGATAATTTTGGCCTCAAGCAAAAAAAGCAGTAACAAAATCCCCTATGCTAACAATTTAACAATATGGAAAATAATAAAAGCTGTGCATTGGAAAATAACAACATCTCTGGATCTGTGAACAATATTAAGATCTGCGCACTGCATGGTTTCATTTACTAGTACAGATGTAGCCTAAGTCCTTATTTACAGTCTGGTTGAAACACATCTGTCATCTCTAATTGAAAAATAAAAAGGGAGAGGAGAAAGGGAGAGGAGAAAGGGAGAGGAGAAAGGGAAAGAAAGAACAAAGAAGAGCTCAGAGAAACAATGTGAAAAACAAATCAATGCAAAATCTGTGTTAAAAATATACTAAGGCAGTGGAACCTGTGCACACTCTCAGATCAGGAAGAGCTCATCTCAGACTGCTGTAAGGGGCACAAATATCTAGCTACTGGCCCTGTAAAAACAAAAATCCTGAAGTTTTGCAATCCTGGATACAAACAAAATACTTCTCCTTTCAGTGTTAATAACATTGCTATTTGGACTTTAAATCTGGGAGACATCACATGGGGACAAAACCCAACTTTTTTTGAAATTTAGTGAGTAGCTATTGAAAAAATTTTAACTCTTTACTTTGCAATAAATCTCTATCAATACCTAACACTGCAGGTCTTGGAGTGCTGGAAGCTGGAACCTCACGCAGTACTGCCGAGAGGCAGCTCTGCCGCCCCAACATTCGATCACTTCGTTCTTGTGCCTTCACAATAGCACTTGCAGCTGCACAACTGGGAATTAATACAGGTTACAAGAATGAGTTTCAGTCTAGATTGGTTCTTTGCTCCCCTTCATTACATGCTTGCACAGATGTTTCCATGAGCTTAGCAGTGGGGGAGTGTTGGATCTGTCAGCCCAGGTCAGGACTGGCTCTTCCCATGTCAGCATTGATGTGGATCACTCTTGGGACCCCAGGGCAAGGACAGGCAGCCAAACCCCTCTCAACAGTGCCCTTGTGGAGGCGGATGCACATAGAACTCCAGCAACATGAGCCCAAGTTCATGGTGCCATCACCAGCAAGTTTGTAGAAACATTAATTACAGTAATCAGAAGTTCCAGAAGACCTTTGAGACCTACCACAACACAAAGAAAAACAGTATTTTCATCTTTCTCTTCCTTAATTTCTCACTTTCAGATTCTAATATCACTGCTGAAAGAGGACAGTATCACAGGCCAGAACTGGTACGATGGGAAATTAATTTATGATTGAACATGAGTAATTCAAGGCGTTTCCTGCTTTCAGCTTCCCCCCAAAAAAAGTGGATTGCATCCCCCCGTTGTCCTCCCCTTGTCACATTCCTGGCATACATACAGAGACAGCTCATGGTTGGCAAGATTTGGCCCTATTCTCCAAGAAGGAAGTTTCTTACTACCTGTAGTGCCTCTGTAGCACAGCTCACAGATAATTACTCCCTCATCAGGTTTCCAAAATGTTCCCCATCCATCTTACCCATTCTTTTCACCAGCTATTGTCAGGAGCTTTACGTATTTGATAGCGTAATCTTCCTTTGCTTATTATTTGTTTTTATTATTATTGTACCATTATAATCTCATTATAGTCTTTTCTAGTTTCAATTATTGTATTTATTTTTTTCTGAGTCACTGTAATTGCTTTTAGTTTTTAATAATGTTTAAAGTTTCCACTCTCTGAAGCACGCATTATCATTCCCATTATAAAATTCAGTTAAGAGGTTGTCAACAATCTTGGTTTGCACTAGTCTTGGATTGATCTTTCTGCAGTGCATGATACATGGAGCCTGCCTTGCCAATGCCTCCAGCCTACAAAGGTAGATTCACTTTTAAACAACAGGCTCATCAGCATATCAGAACTCATAGGAGAACTGGTCTCCATATTTGTATGGGAGAGAAATATTTTATAAAAAAATCCTTAAAGCCTAGGGGCATTACGAATTTATTTTCCAATCCATCCAACTGTGTGAATTACTGGTTTTCTACTCTGGGTGTGCTTGGTAAAACTGTAATTTTATGACAAGACTCTCAACTTTTGTGACTGAGTGACCATTAAGCTTACAAAACATAATCACGTAAATAAAGTGTAATAAAGTAACTCCCCTCTGACAGAAAATAAGATGACATCCTCCTCATTTCCCAATTATTTCTCTCAAATGTGAGATCAAGTGTATATCCACCCATCACACACACGTACCTTCAAAGAAGAATTAAGTAAATAAGATCTAAAAATCAATCCTGAAATGTTTTCCTGCACAGGAATCGTGTAACCTGTCAGTAACCCACTTAAAATCAGTACAGCTTTACTCAGTTGCATGGATTGTCTCTGAGAAATGTTCGCAGAAGCATTGATTCAAATTCTAATGATGCAGTTATTTAGTTAACAGAGATAACTTTGCTATCACATCTGATTAAATTAATTTACATGTTTCTGATTTACCAGGATTGATGTTTTCCTAGCAATAGAACTAAATGCAACTAAAATGCATTCATACTGGAATATAGGTTGTGGTGTGGTTTTTTTTTTAAAAAAAACCAACTTAATTACTCTTTTCTGTAGGCAAGGCACTTATGTAATAAAAATACCTTTAAAAAATTAGGGCTTCCTTTTTTAAAATAACTTTGGACCTGAATTCATCAACAATTTGGCAACAATCTGAGCCCTTCTTTATCTAGGAACATTATTTAAAGATGTGCACAAATCCCACTGTAACAATGACAGAATTTTCACATCCACCAGGAAAAATATTGCTCTACTCTGCTCAGGAGACACTTTTCAGTGCTTTGAGAAACATGCCTCAGCACTTAATCCCATGCAAGTCACATTCATCATACACATCATAAGCATGTAATAGTTGCATACTTTTAAAATTTGACTTTGAATTCAGCAATTAGATGCTTTAGGACACAGCACACACACTTACTTCTGTGCAAAACCGGATTAGAAAAGTTTTTGAGTATTTTGTGATACAGGATCACTGGAGGGGGGGAAGATGGCTCTGGTGGTTGGATGCACTTCTCAGCAAGGCACAGCTTGACATCCCGTTATTCCGTATTGCACTTAACATCCAGATTCATTCAGAGGTACTGCTATGAAATTGCTCTTCAGTTTGTTCATCTGCATAACTAATGATCACTTTAGAGACCGAAAGATCCATCCATGATAACATCAAGTTAAAAGTTAAAAGCTCTGAAGTTACAGACAGCTGGGAAGAAGATGGCAATTTAAGTGTAATTTTCAGGAGAATATGCAGGCTACATTGTACAGGTAACAGGGTGTGATGAAGAAAGCATTTTGGCCTGCTCCTGAAGCCCTTAATTACCAGAAAAGCAACTCACATACAGTTCATTGTTTCACAAAGAGCTGGAAAGGTTCATTAAATCATCGAGTTTTGTCTCCATTTCTCCCCAGACATCTACATTTTACACAAAAACTCCAGTCAACTTGGTTGTCTAAATCATAACCTTTTTAAGAGGCACACAACGGGTCTATGGTAGTGGTCTTACTGGCAGCAGCGTCTGCATCTTGGCCACTGAAACACCAATGCCCAAAGCATTTGCAGAAAAATTACACACAATAAAAATGAAAAAATAAAATTGGTGTAGGTGGAATAACAAAGAGAGGGGAAAGGGAATTCAGTATTTTTAAAATTTAGTGCTTACCTCACTACAGCTAATATCTAGTTTTATATTTAGCAAAATTGGCAAACAGCAATTACAGTCTTAAAGGCAATCAGTGCATGCACCCAGCTATGCAAGTAAATAAGTAAAGCAGCACAGATGAAGATCTTTAGATTTACCTGAAGTGCATTAGCAAGGTATTTGAATGACAAGTACCCTGCACATTCCCATAAACAAGAGTCAGAAAGGCTAAGGAGCCTGGTGTTCAAAAGGGTTATCATTTGGCTAGGTATCATAGTGTATATCCATGCATATTCTAGAAATACACCTCTGATTTGACAGGCCTGGCCTCTCTAAGCTGAAAGGGTCAACTCCAACTTCCTCGTGTATGGCAGGTATGAAACAAAACAGATCTGAGCGGGAGCTGTTCAGAGATGAAGAATTTGCCATGGGAAATGGGTGTTCCACCAGCCATTTCCCATCACCATCCTCACCATGGAAAAAATACTGCCTTATAAGCAGTCTGTCTTGTTCTACTTTTCTCGGATAAATTGAAGAACCTTGTATTAGATGATGCTTTCACTCTGGAGTGATGCTTATCTGGTTCAGCCAAAATACACCTCTGTTTCTGAAAAGCTAAAGATCAAGCTCCAGGTCTGACTGTGAAACATTTTGCCCAGATCTTAAGGGGGTTTTTCTCTTTTCTGCCTGCCCATCCATTTTTCCAAGATCACTTAAATAAGGCAAGCAAGAAAACTGTAATGTATTAATATCAATTTCAAGAACATCACTTACAATGCTGCAACCCTCTTCCTGTTCACTAGTCCTCTTTTTAAATGCCATATGAGTAAATCAGCCCTTCAACTCCCAGCACGATCTTAAAATAATGTGTTGCATCCCTTGTCCAGCACCACAGAACAGAAAAAGGTGAAACTTCCAAGAACATATTCTTTGCTATTCTAGTATTGTGACCTTCTTTTCTTGGTCCCAAAGGCCCATTTCACCTTCCCCTAAACAAAAATAATTTTGTTGGAAGTTGTCTCATTGACACAAATGAAATTGATCTATACAACAATCCACTATATTCATGGTGCTCCAATTGTTCATTTCAGATACAAGTTTTAGAAGTTTTTTTCCATATTTACTTCCAGTTTAATGCTGAATAGGGTTTAACCTGGTTCCACTTGTTGCACAGCCATTCCAGAAACAGCCCTGTTTCAATGCCGTCACAACAACCTTTTGAGATCTGTCTTTCAACCAGTGTCCAGCCTGTTAAATCTGGGTTCTTCTATAATGGAACAATGGTTTTAAAATCATCTGCATCAAGTCAAACAGCTTACAGCACTCTATACAGATTTGGCTGAAATTAACTGAAACCTTGAAGAAAATGTCTGTTGGCAAGACCTACTCTCATAAAAACATGTGAAAACCCATTACAAAGTCTAAACCTGTAACTGGTTACTAACAAAAAAGATGAAAGAGGACTTTTAGTTTTTATGTCAAATAAAATTTGTTTCTGGAGTCATCCTGACTGTTATTTTGAATACTGGTATAATACTGACACACTTACAAAGTTTTCTCAGTTATCCTTGAATTATTCTACTATTAACAATGAACCAGAAAACTTTCTCAAACAACTGTTTCAGACTCTTGGATGTATATGACCTGACAGTACAGATACCAACATTATTCCTGGATACCACCGGCACAGAAAATCTGACTGACTTGCATAATACAAGGCCTTCAACCTGAAAAGTCAAATACATAATAAAAATATTTATTGAAACCTTTTGATTTCTTTTATCATCAATACTGTAACTTTCTTCAACCACAGTGGGTTTACTCCTCTGCTAAAATGTTTTTGTTCTTAATTTCTTTAAAATCCTCCATTATGCTTTGTTCTGCCAATTACATTTTTCACTAATGCCCTTGAGGGAACACACTTTTAATGCTTTGCTGTATCAGGTCCTCATCAAGAAAGGAGTCAGGCCTACAGAAACTTTCCTATCTGTGATGACAGAAAGCCCAGGAGCCAGTTCCATATCATTTTAATCTATATAGCCATATTTGGAAATAATCTTTGCATTTGTTAACCAACCTGAGGTCATCCTGAGCAAAGACAAACTCATTGAACTCTAAAATATTACATTAATAGGTTCCCCAGAAGCATTAGTCAACATCCCAGACAGAAGATAAAGCTGCTTTTGGATTGCAAACCAATAGTCAGACCTTTAATTCAATGGAGAATTTAAAAAAAACAAAAAAACAACTTTGAAGTAAATGCTTCCAAAGACCTCAAGAAGTTAGAATTCGGCTATAGTTTCTTCATGCCCTTTCATTTAAAAAAAAACTAACTAGTACACACAGGCTGAAAAAAAGTTGATTAGGTTTTAATATTAATAAATCTGCGGGAGAAAAAAACCTAGATGGAAGGCAATTATGCAGCCTTTACTATATGCATATATACCCTTTAATTCATTTGCATAAAATACTTAATGTTCAAAACCGTCACTACAGCAATATGCCTAACTGGATTTGTATATTTTGTATAACATAAGAAAACAGAGTCATTAAACTCCTACAGATTTACTTCTCAGTGTGTGATTTGAACGGAAGCATATTCAATTAAAAACACTTAAATAATGAAAACAAGGATTATCACTGGGATGGTAGTTGTTTTATAAAAATATGCCAATATGAGATGCAGAAATAATCAAGGGTCACTGTGGTCAGTCAACTGATTTTTTACTATCATTTACTCATTGACTGCTGAACTTCCAGTATTATCTGTGCATCCCAAAGTCAATAGCTATAACATAAATGAAGCTTTCATGTTAAAAATTCGAAGGCTGAAATTAATGAGAACAGGCTAAATGTTTTTCTTGCCCTTCTGCAAAGATCGCTTCTAAAGTAATTCAATGGAATGAACTAGATAATGTAGATAAGGAGATATACAAAAACAAGAACAGGTTTTTTTAAAGTGCTCATTTTACCACAGATGGAGGGCTGGGCGAAGGAAAGAATGAAGAAAAAAATATATTTGATAATGAAGAAGACAATCCATAAATGAATATATAACTGACTTCTTAAAACTGAGTTTTTAAACTAGGACGTCCTTCTTATGCTTCCAATCCACATAGTTTAAGAAGGATTAATTCATCCGGGCTGCTGTGTTAGCCAATGTAATTTCCTTTTCAACCAATAAAACCAAATTTTTTAAAAAAGTTTTAATTTGAGTTTAAAATATAAATAGGGCAAACATTCTTGTGATCTATGAACTCTGATCACATTTTCTTATGTCTGAAAGAGGAAATTTCAATGCGAAGTGAATACTTTGCACTTGAGGAAAGGACTTTGAAAGAATGAGTACAAGGCAAGATTTACCTTTTCCCAAGAGGTTTAGAAAAAAATGGTCAAGGGCCAAGAAACTATTTCAACATTTTTTTCTTGGAAAAGAGAAATCTCAAATCAAGAGCATTGGTTTCCAGACACATAAAATGCCATTGCAAAAAAAGGTAACAATCATCTATTCTCCATGTCCATTGTGGACTCAACAATAATATTAAAGTTGCAAGAGGGTACATTCAGCATGAAATATTTTGCACAATACCTAACAGTAAGACTAATCAAACACAGACCTACATTGCTTCAGAAAGTTGTGGAACCTGTCGTAGGCTGCACAACCATCAGGAATGACCTCCAGGCAGGCACAAACAGAGCTTGTGTTAGACAAGGAGAAAAGACTATGATCTGTTCAAATCCTCCTCCAGACCTAGAAGTCTTCTCTGATTATTTGAATGACTTAAAATGGAAAAGTATATGAAAAACTTGTGGCCATCAAATCAGACAGATACAATTACAAAAATGCAGTTTTGTACTGGATTAACAAACATGCTTGTAGGCAGAACTCTTGCATGTATCACATTCACCAAAAAGTCAAAATTATCATAAAATTATTTTGTTAAACTATATACAGAATTACTCTTCAATTCCATGAAAAATTGTGCATATAGGCAGATTATGTTATAAGTTAACAGTTACCGTCCACAAGGAAGATACCAAATGTTACAGTAAGGAACATGCTCGTGAAGACACAGAGAGAGATACTACTCAACCGTACCAGAAAGCCTAAATATGCACAAGCCTTATCATCATCTAAGAACTTAGGAAATGCCAATCCAGGATACTTGAAAAGGAAGAATATTTCTGAAAAACAAATCCCTGGCAGTAGGAATCAATTGTGTTAGAGAAGACGTGCTGCTTGTGGGAGTCTGGAAACAGTCTAAAGAGCAACAGGAGTATGGTATGACTGACCTGCCTTCACCCTGGCTGGCCAGGGTGCAAATAGAAAGACAATGAAGTTAAAAGAATGAATGTAGATTCCATCCTTAACTTTATTATCCACCCACAAAAAAACCCAGCATCTCCCCCCCCAAAAAAAACCCACAACAACAACAAAAAAAAACCCGTATTTTTGTTTCTGTTGCAAAATGAGCTGACTCTCTGAACTCCCATCCCATCCTACTCATATTGGCTTTAGAGACAAAATTCAAGAATTAATGTGCTGTGCACATGTGCCCAATGCCAGGAGGAACCAGAGAGGAACGAAACAGCAAAATATTTGTAGTGCAAGCTAAACGTCCCAGATTCTCCTAGAATGCTCAAGGTTAAGCCTTGGCTAACATCAGATTCCTTGAATGGGAAAAGAAATATTTATGGTACAGTATTTATACCTTAGTCAAAAGATCCAACAGGAAGGCAACAAAATTCAAGTTAAATAACTACACAGTTTTGTAGGAAGCCATATGTCTTCTAAAATGCCAAGCAAAGATGTCAGTGACAGTTAAGGATGCTCCGCAGTTTACTGTTGAGAGTAATTTGTCAATAACTTGCATGACGATATGCTACAAGATTTTTTCAGAGGAATCAACCAAGCATTACACAACGTCAAATAGCTAAGAATCTGCTAGCCCAAAAAACTACATTATTCAAACGTAAGTATAGTGAATATCAACCTAGGAAGTGTTTCTTACATGATTTAAAAAAAAAGAGAGAATGAAAAATTCAGGTAAGTCATAAAGAACAAAATTAGAAGATCAAAAAGAAAGGCAGCAAAACTAGAGAGACAATAATAAGCACATAAAACCCTACAGGGAACTGCAAAACATTAGGCATGGAAATCAGCAAAATATCTAATAAAGTGATAAAGCTGCCAAATAAAAAAAAAAAAAAAGGATGAAAAGAACTACCAGCAAGGGAGAAGATTGGAATTATTGACTATGCTGAGTTATGAAAGGCCCTAAGGAAAAGGAAAACACAAAACATCAGAGAATATATCTGTGATCTGTGATGCTCTTGAGTTACAACTCAACAAAATAAAAATAATGAAATGGCATAGGATGTCTTCCACAAGGACTTAAATGGTAGAGTTTCAAAAGAAGAAAGATGACTACAGCCTCCTCACACATAAATTACTTGAGTAAACAAGTCAGAGACCAGCTCTAGCAGAAAACAATGAATGCAGCCCAGCCACTATTACTTGTAATGATTTCCAACAGAATAGTATCTTCACGGCTACAAGGTTGAGATTTTGAAGATAGCCACCTTAAGGCCAAAATCTGCCTTTCACTATGAAGATGAATCTCACGCCAATTAAAAGGACAAGCAATCAAACCTGTCTCAGAGTTTACCCTTTCTTGAATTTTAATTCCAATAACATGAATTCCAACCAAAACCAAAAAATCATAGAATCATAGAATGGTTTGGGTGGGAAGATCAAAGATCATCTAGTCCAACCCCCGTGACACGGGCAGGGACATCTTTCACTTCATCAGGTTGCTCAAAAGCCCATCCAGCCTGACTTGGAACACTTCCAATGATGGGGCATCCACAACTTCTCTTCTTCCAGTGTCTCACCACTCTCATTGTAAAAAATTTCTTCTTTATGTCCAGTCTAAACCTACTGTCTTTCAGTTTAAAACTACTGCCCCTTGCCCTGTCACTACAGGCCTTGGTAAAAAGTCTTTCTCTGTCTTTCTTATAAGCCCCCTTTATATATTGCACGATGTATGATGCAATCTATTTTCTTTCAAGTTAACACAAGAAACAGAAAGACAACCATATTGAAGGCTTACAATCTGCCCCCCATGAAAAAAACAAGCAAAATAAAATACTATTATCTCCTTCAAACCACCTTCTCTGCCTATGCAGAGGTGCCTTCATTAGCACCTTGAGTTCATAGTTATGAAGAAGCTTGTCTCAGCATGGGAGGCTCCCTCACAGAGCCAGTCTCTCTGAAGTGGTAGAAAGTATCTGAAGAGTCCTTGTCAAATCTGACGGGCTGCCTAAAGAAGCTGTCTCATTTGGGTGATACCAAGACACTTGTGTTTGCACAGACAGAAGTAGATACCTTAAGCACCATCCAACAGCCTACTTCTCATTGGACATCAGAGGATTCTGTGGCTTTGAGGAGTACCATTCACTGCCACTGTATCCGAAATCCAAACTTTCCAAATCAGATTCCCTGTAGCAATAATGATATTCAGAATACCACTAAAGAATCTGAAAAGAAAAACCTACAAATTGGGGTTTTGGCGTCTCCCACCACCACCACCAGAAGAACAGCAAGCCTTCGAGCGATGATTTCTGTTTCTCTGGATCAACATCTTTCCTTTGGTAGCTCCCCTCATCCCCATCAATTTGCCTAGCACATTTTTCAAAGTGGCTACCATTAAATAAAATTAACAACTGATTTTGTTAAATACTTAACACGGCAGGTCTTCAATGAAATAAGCATCATAAGTTGTCCACAGCAAAGAAAAAGAAAAGTATCTTGCTTATTGTATAGCAGTTCTCTGTAAGTTGCTGAAGTATAATTAACGTTACGAACTGAAGTAAAGGTGACCGCCTCCTTGCCATCCTGCAGCCCAGAGGAAGAGTTCAGAGCAAATTCCCAGTAACCTGAGTGCCAGCAATCTCTTCACCACACCAAAGCCAAACAGGCTTCCCACATCCTAACTCGACTATTTGAGCTTTGACTTTTTCACTCCCCCTAAACCACTCCAGAAGTACAGCTCAGGCATATCATTCACTGAGCCACTTGAATAATTTATCCAGTTTTAATCTTTGAAAATCTGACTACCCCTTTCAGCAGTAGTAAGTCATCTTGAAACTGGTTTCACAGAAGGAAGGTTCATTTCTAAAACAGAAGGCGAGATCAGTAATCGTGTGGGAATTTCATTGTATCATCAGTGAATACGAAGTTTGCCTCCTTGACTCAAACTCCCTGGTTTGGTGCACGTGCCTGCAAGACACACGGTCGTCAGCGCTGCAGGGGATGCCCGGTGTGCTCCTGCCTGCAACCTGCCAGTCCTGCCGGGCACAGCAGGGGTGGATGGAGGACAGTCTCCTTGCCACCTTTGCAGCGTTTGGCAGTCCAGAACATACAGAGCTCTTGCTGCTGCACAAAATACTTCAAGGACCGCAATTGTGCATTGCTCCAGAAGATGACACTCCACTTTGTGAGATGTATGTAATTTGTTCCATGAAAGGCATATTCATTATTCTTAGACAGCAGGCTATGCCTTTCCAGCTATGCCCTTGGAAGACCGCGTCGTGTAAGCACGTTCAAAAGAATCACAGGGAAAAGTTTCTGTTTTCTGCATTAGCTAGCAACAAGCGTACTTCTGCAGTTTAACATCTTCCTGTTTCTGAAGCACTTGATAAACATTATTAAGCACTCACTACTCTCCTCTGAGCTAAGCAAGTATTACCAGCAGTAATGTACTAACCATTGGCACATACCACCCCACCGCTGGGTTAGGAAAATGATTAAAGAAGAAGTAAAAGCCCTTGAAACTACAAGACAAGTCTTCTGTGAAAATGAAATAGATCCATTTGACCATCTGAACAGTAAAGTACAATACCTGTCACCAGACTAAGTTAGACAGATACTAATAAAACAAATGTCCTGCTAAAGAGGAGGCTTATAATACAGTGCATTTGTTTATTGTGTCTTCTTACTATTACAGTTTCCATAGAAACAGGAGAGAGTTAGAAAATTTCAGCACCGGGCAAGAAATTCTAATGATCTTTTTTAAAGAATCTTTATAATATATATTTAGTGCAAATAAAATACATCAGCAAGACTTATACTTAGGTATATTGAGACATGGATCACTCGTCCAAATGCAGAGGTGCTCATGACTGTACATGATTTCTGTGTCTTTATGGCATCAAGAGAAAGGACACTTCCTTTAACACACATCAGCAACACTCCACGCCGTGCTGGGCCTTCCTCTTCAGGCTTTTCAATTTCGTATCGCTTCCTCCAGCTGCCCTCCAAACAAGCAGGGGAGCAAAAAGTACTGAAGCATTTTCAAAATATACTTCCCTTTCCCTGAAGCTTATGTGATATCTTATCCCTTACATTTATAATCACCTACAGCTTAACCATGATGTAATTTCTTATGCCTTGTGGGCTGATTTCTGTGACTCACAATTTCCAAATATATTTGTGAAGGTGGCTCATGAATTAAACTTCTGTCAGCTGAAGCCTCCAGCATTGTTCTGCCCATGTTCAGTATGGAGGCTCCAGGCTCACAAGAAGTTTTAATGGTACAGTACAGAGGATCAGTCCTCGGTTTATAAAGGACGTTCAGGACGTCATTACATAAGGTAAGAAAGACTGCAAATGCCCCCATGGCTTTTTGACATGCCATCGTTATTCTTTTGTAAGTTTAGGTTTCCTATATATACCCCTGAAAATCTTCAGATGATTCATCCCCAGGGTTTGCTGTCAGATGAGCACAGTTGCGAGTTATGCTTCTCGTAGTTTCTCTGGTACGGTACCCTTACCCCTCGCCTCTTCCCTGATTTTAAGCCGTGTCCAGATAAGACCTGGGGGACCCTGGGACAGCAGCCTTGTTCAACTACAAATGCACGCTTCCTCACTTAAGCATTTAACTACCTAGGTCTAGCAAACCAACATACGTTAATAAAAATAATATAATCTACAAGTGACAACATGCAGCTCATCTTGTAGAATTACTTTTACAGAGGTATACTGAAATATCACCTTCCTTTATGGTGAAACATCTTCACCTTCTCTGCCCCTTCCCTGCCCCGATGATCTTTGTCCCAAGAAGGATAAGCTAACAGGACGGTTTTTGCTGTTCCTAAGCTCTTCCTCTGCCTTTCCCTGCTTAGCAACATCACTCCTCTCGGCTGGCAGTTTGGGAGAGGTTCTCTGGAGGTGCAGCTGGTGTCTTACCCAGTGCAGAGTCACAGTGAGACGACTACACCACACGTGCGGAAGCATTTGCTATGCTTTAATCTCAAGTGCAGAGGGTGCAGCACTGCCTCTGGTAACACACTTCTACAATAAGCACCACTAACAGCTTTGGGGATGGTATGCATTATTGGTGCAGAAGTGTCTGATATTTCCCATCGTGACAGAAAGGAGACAAGTGGTTAAATTACTGCCTGTTCTGCATGATTGTAGACATTAGCAGCTGTTATTTATAGTGCCTATTATGTTATAGTATCCCAAAAGACAGGAGAACCACGTCATACAGCATTACTACAAATAAAATCATTCTAGCACAGAAACACCATTTTAAGCATAGAGACCATCACTGTAGTTTATCTTTAAATGGAAAGCACGAACAGCTCAGATGTCTTGATAACAAAATGTATGTTTTATTACTCCCACCCCACCAGCTAATATAAGAAGAAAAATTGTACATTAATAAAGTCAGCTGAAGGAAAAAAGGTATGTCTGGAAGAAGTTTCCACCAGCAGTTAGTGGAAGTGGGATGTTCTTGTGTGGAAAACACACAGCTGGAAGAAAAGAGAGCTCTCATGGTTTCAATAGTGGAGAGGCTTGTATGCTATATCTTTTTAAATCTGTTATTCAATCCTAGGGAGTTAAATACAAGTCCAGAACATGGCAGACTACTCCAAATTAAGCAGCAAGCCTTAGAGCAGACAAACATTGTTCGGGCATCTTATTAATATAGAGGTTATCTAACACTGTGAGCATCTTAGGTACAGAACCCAATTCCCCATACTCTCCCACTCTTCTAATGAAAAGGGGTGGTGGAGGAGTGGGGGAGGTGACAGAGGACAAAATAAAGCAAACAAGAGTTTCCTGAAATAGTGAATGTGAATTCTAGTCCTTATTTTTTCTAATTTACATTATTTTTGCAAGAAAACTTTTATGACAAAATTCATTATTCCCACATCCCCTGAAAAAAATGTTTTGTTCTTCAAAACCTTGAAGAGCTTCCACAAAATTGGGGATTCTGATACAAATGAAGTGAATGTGGGAGAAAAGTCTGACGGTCGCTTCCAATGCTGTTTCCACTGCTTAGTCCTCTCAGGACTGGGAGTCTTCCCGCATCATGAAAGGATGTATTTTTAGGACCTTTAAAAGGTGAGGGGATAGTTTCTTTTGACCCACGATCAAATTCCTCCAGTGCTAATGAAATACCAGTGTGATCTACTGTACCCATGTGAAACCAATGAATCCAGGACTCATCCAGCATTACAGCTATATTCCTCTGAGACCTATATGAATTCCCTGTGCTCCTCACTATTGACCGGTAGTTGTTCTAGAAAACAGTACTAACATTTTACCTTACTCGCTGTGTAAGTAGAAATGTCTATCTTTCGATTTCTCTGCTCAATTGCATACTCTCTAACTCTACCCACACACTGCACTCTGTTGGCCAAGTTGTACATTTTGGCAGTGGACTTCAAAACTGTGTTCCTCCGCAAGAGAGTGCCTGTGTACAGTACACTCACACACACACACACCACCCTCAGTCCATGTGATTTATATACTGCCTGCGCAACCGTTTCACAAATAGATGGAAGCACTAAAAAATAAAAATCCCAAACTCTGGCATATAGAAATCAGTCATTCTACATACTGCTTTCATTTAGCAATACTTACTCACGTTACCAACATGACCAGTTACTAGAGCTGCCTCTAGTTTCTGCTGCTGCTGGTGTACACTCCTCTCTTCCTCAGCAGCTGAGCTCTACTCATTGGGAATGCTTTACAAAACATTTCAGAAATAAAGGTCAAGTAAGCTGTCTTGCAAAAGATGCTTTTTTCTGGAGAGAATTTCCTTCCTACACACCTTCAGCCACCAGGGCTTTTATGATGTTAGACAAAGAGGCTGCAAACACACAGACTCCCTTCATTTCTGCCTCTAGAATTAAGCTTCACTGGGTTGGAGTCCTTCTTCAACCC
>VFFE01007706.1:1464335-1484789 GCA_008921705.1 Burhinus oedicnemus
TTATTAGGGTGACACTGCTGTGACAATGCTATTTTACAGCTAATGGTTTATATCCAGTCCCGAGAGCATAGGGGCTAGTCAACATTCGCCTTTCGGGGGAGCACGTTTTATTGCTCTTGGAACATTTAACGTGACATCTAAACATCAGTGACATCTCTTGCTCAGTTTTTTTTGTTTTTAAGACTACATAGTTTTGGGTGAAGCACAACCGTGACTTCTCACAACAGTATTAAGAGGGGAAAAACATTGCTCGGGAGGAGGACCTTGAACTCCAAAAAGAAGTTGGTACTATGCTAGCAGCCAGCCTGGGCGCTGTGCAAAGACTGAAGCAGCAGCGCGCTGTGCTGTGACTATGCTTTTACTCCGTAAGCAGAACGGCACTGAGACCTGCGCCAGCTGGAGTCTTAAGACAGTTTTATGCTTACACATATCCAGAGTCTCCTGGCCTGTTGACTTATTTTAAGTTGACTAATATGTGTTAATTGGCTCTATACCTGGAAGCCTTGATACTGAAGTTTGAGAACCTATTGATCTTCAGATAATAGACCTGACCACTTTGAAGTCTGAGTCTACTCCAAAATGTGCATATTTTTGCACCACATAGGGATGAGATTTTAGTGGATTAAGCTGGACAGTCCTAGGTAGATAAAAATCCAATAGGACAAGGCAGTCTTCTGGCTAGTTTGAGACTGGAAGTGTGTAGTTCCTTACTCCCGCTAGACATCTAGCAGTACTAAGAAGTCTAAAATGACCTAAAGGATGCAAACATAACTTTAGAAGATAACCTGTGCCACAGCCTTCAGGTTTCCTCTTAACATCACTGCAAACTATCTGCTTTTTAGTGGCAGTTGTGCCTTATCCAGATTCTGAATCCCTGGGAGAAGTGGAAGCAATGCCCTGGTCCCTTATGGCTATGCTCCCTGTGCTGCTGATCTTCTGTAGATAGGAGAAAAGCTAGAGAAAAACACTGATGAAAACCTAATTTTGAGCAATAGGCTTATATTCACCTTGTAGGCTGTGGCAAGGGGAAGAGACTCAGGAAATCACGAAGTGAAAACACACCCACTCAGGAATATTAAAATAAAAGATTTTGGTATCTTTACTCAAACCTCCTGGTTTTTGACTATTTAAATTACATTCATTCCTACTATCAGATCACCTTTCCAGAATTGAACCAGTACTAAAGAAAACAAGTAAACAAAAAAAGGCCTTCTTTTTCAAGTCTATAGCCAGTGTTAACATACCCACCCAGGTCAACCAAGTCTTCTGGAAGAAGAAAGGTCACAGACTACAGTATGCGAGAGTTTCTGTAGTGTAAAAATGAGACATTAGACATTAGCTAATCAAAGATGATGCCATGTTTAGGGAACATGCCACGTTTAGGGAACATTTTTCAACATTTTCAAAAAAGTCAACATTTTTCACAATGCAAGCTATGTCTGACCAGAAGTTCTGTCACAGCTTATCACCTCTGCCACTACTTATTGCTTCACACCGTCTCATCAGTTTATTCTTGCACAGTCCAGTTCAGTTCTCCCTTCTGCATCCTTTACTGGTGATCCCTGACACCTCTGCCAAGGTACGGTCACACGTATTGTTCATAACAGCTCTTATTTTGCAAAAGATGGCATCATATGCCTAGCCAACTAAAAGCCAAACAACCTTGATACCAAGGTATGAGAACTTCTGGATTAACTAGAAGATTAAGAAAATACTTACTCTTGCTTTATTTCCCCCCCACCTAATGCCCATTTCCATGGAAACCGGGCTGGAAAGTACCAGCAGGCAGCCTGCAGCTGAACATCTGAATGAGAACGCTCATGTTGAACTCAGCAAGCAGACAGCAGGTGAAGTCTGCAGGAACTGTCTAAAAATCTATAGCTACGTCTTGAAAGTAAAAGGACAATCTCAGTTTAAGCAAAGAACTTCCAAAGAGGATGATACATCACGCTCGTGAATATTCTTGCATCGCACCAGCTGATAATCTTTCTCTTCTATAAAACATAGGAATAAAATTTCTTTATCTCAAGAGCGCAAGACAAAAATTCATCACAATTAATTAAGTACTTCAAAATGTTCAGATGGAAGATGATACGTTAGTGAATATGGTAAGTTATTCCAGTAACAGGACTTTGGCTTCTGAACATTGTCCTGTAATTCCTTCTGTGAAATCAAACTGGCTGCTGTACAGGTCACACATACGCGTTGTGAGCCCAGTCATTTGGATGGCTCTTCTCACAAACATCCATTGCATTTGAATAAATATATACAGGGAAAAAATTAACTAGCAGTTAGTAACATATTTGCTAGTTATAAGACACATTGGTTTTGAGCACCAATCCACACTCCTTTTATTCTAAAAGCTACTAAAGCAACACAGTTGTAGATATACTTAAGAAAAAAAAAAAAAAGTAATGTTAACTTCTTCATCCAATTTAGTAAAGTTTAATGCAGGAATTCTTTTTAATACCATCTTAGATTTTTCTCCTGTTCAATATTTGCTCTTCAAGCAACAGGAAGAAAAGCAAACAAGCGAAGGATGAAACATGACTGTCTTGGGCTATACCTTATCCAAAGAAGAGATTGACTATTATTAAACCCTTGCTTTTGTATCTAAAGCAATTACCACACTCTCAAGAAGATATTATTCATTCTTTGCAGAGAGCAGAACATTGGTCACACTTTTTTCCAATGTAATTTTAGCCAATGCACTGGACAAAAGAGAATGATTATAACGAAGGGTTTAACATCTTGTGCAAGTTCAATATCAGCATACAAGAGCTGACCTGAAAATGGATGATGAAGAAACCTGAGACAGCATAAATCTTTTTTCTTTTCTTTTTTTTTGTTTTTTAAAGAGTGTTGTTTAAAGTTTAAAAGAGCTATTTATCAGAATCGAGTCAGCCAGATAGGTGTGGATGCTCTTTACTGTACCTATGTTCTTCACTATCGGAGAGGAAATGCAAGTTTAAAGCACCAGAGAACGAATCAACCCGAGAAGCTGTTAGTGACTATTGATTCGTTCCTTCCTTTGGGATCTTCAGTGGAAAAAAATGAGCCCAAATTTGCAGTCCACAACATATTAAACTTACGGCTATGACGGAAAAGGATAGTACAGGAGCTATTTGTGCAATTTCCTTGCATGACAGGAAACTAATAATTGTGTATCAAGAGTGCAACAGCGGCACACAAAGCACGCAGCTATCAGCATCTCTGCAGTGCAAGAATGTCCATTTAACATCTGCAGCAATGGTAAAAATCACGCAGAGCACCTTCTGTTAATGAGTCCCATTGATAACTCACGTTTTACTGCACCAAGTATATTTGTGCTCACCTTGAGGATCATTTACTGTGCTAGATAATGATCCAGGGACCTCTGGGATAAACAAAAATCAAACTCCAAATAATTCACTTATCTGGTCTAAGACTGCTTACACACAGCGTACACAAAAGCATAAGCCTTCAGATATATTTCCTCTTTTTATTTGCATGCAATTATCCATAGCTAAACAACCCACATATAGTGACTGAAGAGCTCTATTTCAAGCAAGACTGGAAATAAAAATAAATTTTAAAAATACATAAATTTAAATAAAAAGCAACCCACATCAGGGAACATTGACTTCTCTGTTTCAAAGCTGCATTCTCACCCCTCAATTTTTTTTTTTTAATATATATTTTTTTTAGGAATGCCAAAGCCTGTATTTAATGGGTATCATCATTTCAAGGGCAGAAACCGAGTGTACTGCTCATAGTGTGTGAACAGCTCTCTAAACTGTTATCATAACTAAGGCCCTTGCTAAGGGGGGAAGGGAGGAGGGAAGGACAGCCTCAGCATCTGCCTAAGGTTTACAGAAGTGACCATGCAGTAACAAGAGGGAGGACTTCTGACTTGGCTGAAGAGTTCCCCTTGGCAGGGGATGGATCGTTGCCAGGAAATATTTACGAAGAGAATTAGAGCCGGCTGCATGTGTACGCAGAGGGTGGCGGATGTCCATCAAAAGGGGTGGGTTATTTCTCCCAGCTGGAGCTGGAGAGAGGGAGGGTTATAATTCAAGAGAACAAGCAAGCTGCTCCCCACCAGGTCATTAGTACCTTCACACTGTTTCCCCTTATGGTCTGGTTAGTAGCACCTGTACAGAGCTTGTAACTGCTTTTCTTCCAATTAACTTTATAACTGCTAATGCATCCCAGTTGTTGCTGGCTGGTTAAGTTACAGGAGATGGAGAGAAACTGAGAAGAGACACCAATACAGCTCTTATAGTATGCTTGTGGCATATAAGAAGGAAGCGCAGAATAAAGGTGTCTGGTCTGGGATCTTTTGCTTCCTGAGGCACAGGGTATGTTCTGTGGATATACAGGTTCTGGATACCAGCTAACATGATGATGAACATACATTATGCCAGTGCATGACATACAAACTTTTAATTTAGTAATCAAAATATATTTATGATTAATGGAAAGCCACAAATAAATTAACACTGAAGAAAGGAAACATCACCATCTATTAGAAGAGCTTAATGCAAGCAACCAACTTGCAGCATTCGGTGTTTTATTTAGAGATTGAGATTTTGTAAATGTTTTACATGTTTGAAAAATGAATCATTCTTTAACCTTTGGAAAACCTAATCTTGTTAAATACATGTCTTCTTCCAAACTGCATTGCTGTGGAACAGCTGAATTACTTTTTTTATCCTTCCTTTTGAAAGGCTCTGCAGGAGATGTTTTTATAGCCAAGTTATAAGCACTGAAAATAAAAGTTCATGGTAGAAGCACTAACGCAGCATCACAAGGGGAAGGTGATCGGTGCTCCCGTCTACCTTTCTTCCCATGCATAGTGCTCGTCTCCAGTTTACAAATATAGCATAACAATACTGACAGAGTAAGTGTTGCCACTTCAAACTCTTATACAGCGTAGGAAGGGACGGTGGGACGTGCAATTTTCTAGGGTACAGGCAATCCAGGGCCATACTTCTTTTAAGGCTAACGGCATATATTCCCCAAGATTTGAGGTTAGGCTAGGTCTGAAGGGCAGCCAGATGAAAGAATGGCCTGGCAGCTCTGGCTCCATCCTTCCCGAGGGCTTGCTTCTTTCTCTGGGGCGCAGCTCCTGTGCTAACAGCATGTAAGAGGCTGGCTGGTCAGGGGGACACTCTTGAACAAGGAGCCCAAGACCCCCAAGCTGGCCACTCCTGAACTGCTGAATGGATATAAACAAGTGGGGAAACTACTACCATGTCTCTCCCTTTCACCCATCCCTGCTCCCTACAGCATCTGTGTTCTTCCCTAATGGTTTTGCAGGTCTCATTTTATGCTTCTTTCCCTCCTTCTTCTCCCATCCCTCCCCCCACATTCATCTCTCTATCCCTCTCTCCTTTTTATTGGGAACACAGAATCACAGAATGGCAGGGGTTGGAAGGGACCTTCGGAGATCATCTAGTCCAAGCCCCCTGCCAGAGCAGGGTCACCTAGAGCAGGTTGCACAGGAACACAACCTGTTTTTGAACGTATCCTGGTTTTGAATACCTCCAAAGATGGAGACTCTACCACCTCCCTGGGCAGCCTGTTCCAGTGCTCTGTCATCCTCAAAGTAAGTTCTTCCTCATGTTGAGATGGAATTTCTTGTGTTCCAGTTTGTGCCCATTGCCCCTTGTCCTGATGCTGGGCACCACTGAAAGGAGTCTGGCCCCATCCTCTTGACACCCACCCTCCAGGTATTTAGAAGCATTGATGAGATCCCCTCAGTCTTCTCTTCTCCAGGCTAAACAGACCCAGGTCTCTTAGCCTTTCCTCATAAGAGAGATGCTCCAGTCCTTTGCTCATCTAAGTCTGCACATTGTTAAATTCCTCCAAATGTCAGCAGCTGAACACAGACGTAGACCTAAAGCTCATAATCAGGCCATTTCTCTGGGCTCAGTTAATGAGAATGGAGCTGGACAAGATTATATACGATGTCTATGTGTGAATGCAAACAGCATGTTCCACGTTTACACAAATTTAATGAATGTCTTCTTCTTAGATTGGACTAGTTGATTGGGACATAATCAAACAAGAAAATGGTTCACCTATCTCTAACAGATTCAATGAATCAAATTCCAAAATTGAGTTGTTCTTTTCCTCCAGAAAGGAGCTGAAAAATCCCGTGTCCTGTCTGAGCTCTTCCTCTCCTCTCTGCCAAGTATTTAAACACCATAAATGAGGGAAACAGGGGAAACGGGGAAAATGACATTTACTTTGCACCTGCTGACAACTCCCAACTATCTAACAGGTAGGCATAAAAATACTTGCTGTAGCAGTCACACAGAAACAACAGAAGTTACAGTTATTTTCATACCTAAGTGTGTTTGAGTCGTACAGCAGTTGTTACGTACCAAAAACTGATGGAATTCCTCTTCAAAGAACTTAGTTCAAAATTTTCAAAACCAAATTTTACACTAGCAGGCTCCTCCTTTCTCTTCTGTCCAAATGAAAGCACTTTTGAAGGTGACTGGTATTTTAGATAAATGGCTTTCTTGATATTGTTTATAAAGGCATATTTCACTCTCTTTAGATACATAGTCAGAGTCTTACTGCCCAGCGCCAAGCTTCAGGTAACATGGCTTTGATATCTACTTGATATACCGCTATACAAGTCAAGAAGAGTTTGGTCATCAAAGGAATCTGGATCAAATTCTTATATTAGAAATAAAATTAAAAAAAGATAATTGGCACAGGGATATTAGCACAGGAGCACACAGACTGGGCTGTGGTCATTATACAGTGTTTCCTTAGTCCAGTTTTCAGGAATACTTGAAATAATTATAAAGGCCAAAGTCTGTCTGCAATCTGTTCACTAATTATAAACTTTCAAGTTCTTGCTAGAAGAGGTGTGTTATTAACTATCTTACTCCAATGTACTGCTCCCATGTTCACAGATGAAAATGGAAATGAGATTTTAACTTTCCTTTGAGCAGCTGCAGGTAATCACAAGTCACACCGCAGTTCAACACAGTTGTCAAGTTCTCTATACAATTACCCTTAGTTCAAACTCTGCCTGAAAAACAAGTAATAGCAAGCCAAAGAACAAACTGGTTTATTTTAATGGCAGCTAACGGGGGAAGGGGCAATGAAGCCTTAAGAGCAGCAAGCATTCACAGATATCCTATTAATCAGACATCAAAAACAAGCTATATTTTTCCTTCTACTTCTCCGAGATTAGTCTGTTAAGTCAAACTCACACTTGGATACGCAGGCACTCTCACCCAATTTATAAAATTATAAAAAGGATTTTAAAAAGTATTTTAAAAGAAATTGTTTTTCCTGTAATAAAAGAATGTAAAATTAAATCATCACTTTCTTCTCATCCGTGTGATCGTTTGTGTGGTCACAAACATATTACCTCAAGCGTCCTCCTGCACAATAGCAAGGCATCGGTAGTGACGCTCCTTCTGTCTGCTCCTTTAGTCTACTCCTCTAGTCGCTGACAACTAGGCATAAAGCAAGCGTTTATCTGCAGTCAGAGCCCTGTATAAGACTCACTGCCTAGCACCTTTGCAATCAAGACCTCCAGACTGCAGACTCCAGTATTAAACCCCTTTTCTTGCCAGAATTGTAACTTTATAATAAACAAGAGATTCTTCAAAAGTTCATACAAATATCTTTATAAGCAAGACCTCATACAATATTGTATAGGCTTATCTCTACAATAGCATTAGCTCCAAAAAGCTCATAGAATATACAAAATCTTTACAGGAATGCAGATCATTTAAACAAAGTATTGAAGTTGCCAGTCACTAGAAGAGAACTTCAATGATGGTAAGTAGCAAACAAGACTTCTCTATATTACCCCATTTATGTTTGCATTTCTCCAAATCATATTACAATATTAACTCATTAGAAAAAAGTTTACCTGTGTTCCTGTCAGGTAAAATACAGCAATGCTTCTGCAGTATGCCAGGCAGAACCTGTTGCAACAAAGAAAGAGGTGTTAGTGTAGATACATGAAGAGCCAGTGTAGTGTAGATACATGTAGAAGAGCCAGTGATTGCTGGAGCGCGTATCTGATTAAGCTTTGTGCTCTCATACTGCATACAAATTAGCTATCATGCAATGCAAATGTGAAGCCCGCTCATTAGGAACGGCACACAGAGAAGAATCTTACAAAATCGGCTGCTTACTACCTGCCTGTAAAGTTAGTGTCACCCTCTCCCATAGGCTACAATATTAAAAAGTTGAGCAAAAGAACGTAAGATCATAATTAAACATGCTTAACTTACGAAGACAGTATGTTATCAGTCAACAACGCTGCTGTTCCTGATTTTGCACATGTGGTCATGGGGTTATAAGACCTAGCTTTTATAAATCGCTGAGGACCAAATTCCAAAGCACGGCATTTCCCTCCTCACACACCCAGTTGCAGCAGACAACACAAAACCCCAGAAGCTGGAGTAGGAAACTCAAGGGATGGGGGACAGAAAAGATCCCAAGTTTGTGGTTCACCACGTCCACCATGCCGAGATGCTGCTGGCAGCCGGCGAGAAATGGTGCAGAAGCCTCCCACCACCACCGGCCCTTTCCTACGGGCGGGAGCTCACCCTGCTTCACAGGTTTATGCATTGAAGTCACCTCTTCTGGTGCAGACAAAACAGGCAGCAGCTTTGGTGCTCCTACCAGCAGCAGCCTGTACTTGAAGCGCCCAAGATGTTATTTTAATCTGACTTTTAAATCTACAGTTTACACCCTCTACAATGCTATCAGCATTGGTAAAGCTAGCTTAAAGTTTAACAGCTTTTCCTTTGCTATTTCTTAGAAAAAGCCAATTAAAAATCATGCTCTGAGACGGCTTCTTTAAATTTTATCTCGGAGGTCGACATGCACTCTTTAAAGTCTGAAAACTTCAAAGAAAAAGCCCAGTTAGTTTCTACAGACAGGAGGCCAGCATAACCACTGTCAGGAAATGCTGGGCTTCTAGCCTCTAAGAAGACCCCAAGCACCACCACAGCTGGCATTAAGTTCTGGAAATTCAGGAAGGAAAATACTTTAGGGGCTAGAGACGTTTTTATTTTTCACAAAGACGGCTATTGCTGTTTGGCCAAGGTTAACAGCTAGGGATGAGAGCGCTAAGAGTCAGACACGTACTGCCTCTGCAGCTGCACCGTATGTCCCCATCCCTCCCCGCGGGACTTTTCCAATACATGCTCCAGTAACCCCAGGCGGATGAATACCTTGGCTTCTGTGTCCTCCAGCCCAACAAATTAAAGTCTTAAGAAACTTGCTGCACCATGCTTCTTCCTGAATGCACACAGGCAGAGGCAGGGCCATTGCAAAACTGTGCTTTTATTACCATTATAAGCTGAAAAGTCAGTCTGTGGTCAGAAAGCTGCCCTGGACAAAAAGCAGCAGCAAGAACAGTTCGCCCCTCAACTTCTCTAAACTCTACTGTAGGCAAAGCATTTAAATGTAAGCTCTTACCAAAAAAAAAAAAAAAAAAAAAAAAAAAAATCACTTATTCTGGCATAATCCTAAAGTTAAGCTTGTGGATAAAAGGGAAAACAAATTGGGTTTAAGCAGCAGATGTTAGGCACAGGGTAATTGAGTCAGATCCCCAGAGGTATGTCTCAGCAGAACCCCCCAACAGCTTATCAATGAACTGCTTTGTTGCACATACAATTTATGGTCACATTTGGGGTGTTATCACATTACTGTACATGCATCTTCTAAATGTGTTTGACTTGCTAAGTAGCTTATTTTTCTCAAATTCCTTCTAGCTCACTCTTTCACACACACATGCACGGGGATTTTTGTCCTGACATAGGTCTGTAACTGCCGGTGCTTCTGGAGGCTGCCAGAGCAGCGCTTCCTTCCCTTGACATGGCATAGGACCTCACAGGTCACCCACGGCCACTCTTGAAAGTCCACAAAATTGGAGGCAAGAAGGAAAACCTACGTTAGGTTCGTAGCCACCTACTTGCAAGATGTGTGCCGGTCTTTTACTTCACTCTGTTGCAACCCCATCTAAGCAGCTCCCACCATCCTGGAGTTGAGGTGCTTGACCTTACGGCTCCCTGCCTACAGAAACACCCTCCCCAGGAGGCAGACCACGCTGAGGTACGTGTGCAGGCATCCCGTACTTCCAAATCTCTGCATGCTCAGCTATACCAGCTAAGTACCGTCCTTTCTCATCTCTTTTGGTCTACACAAGACCTTTCAGTAAGTAAATGTCTTCCTCAAGGAGAAATCCTTCTCCCTTGAAGGAGTCTCAAAACTAGCTGGTTTGCTTCAGGGAGGACTGTTTGAGGGAACAAAGTAGGACTTGAACCAAAGTATCGGCTTGCCTTACCCCGATTCACAGGCAGCAGGCAGCTTGTATTTTAAGAAGAATCAATAGCATGAATAACAATCTTCTGAAAACCACACCTGTCATTCTACAACATTTCTTAAATTTTAAAATAAAAAAATCCAATAATTCTTTGGAGTACAACGTCATATGTACAAACTATCGCATTTTCTTTATCGCCACAGATATAAATAACAGCACAGTCTTACAGGCATCAAAAGCATAAAAATTAGAAGCAGAGAACAAAGAAATCCTAAAATGAACAGAGACAGCCTTTCAAAGCAGTGTAACACAAAAGCTGAATTTTAAAAAAACCCACTGTCTTACTCAGACATAAAGTAACATTTAGTTCCTAGTGAATCTGTCACATTTTCTTCCCCACATTCACGAACCATGGAGAAGCATTATGAATTTATTATGAGCACCCAGTTAATCAAATTAAAACTGAAATTAAAAGAAGAGACAGAAAAAGCAGGTCTGGAGTAGCAAGACAATTTCAGTGGGAAAAAAAAGCTCTAGAACATAATTTTTTCTTCCTGGTAGACTGGATGTAGATAAGAGAGCAGTGATACTGAAAAGCACAAGCTGGAAAAACATCTTATTTGTCCCTTCTGTTCACTCTCTTAAGCGTTAAGTAGGCAAACAGCATGGCAGCGGCTGAAACAATGCTTCCTCCTCCCCAGCCCTTTAGCATGTTTACCCTGCACAAAGCCAGTTTCTGGCTGGTAGGAGTTTGATATCAACCTCCCACTTACTTATCTACAGCATACAGATTTTTACACTGTACCCATCTCCATGGTATCCAAGAGCCTCTTCACACTGCTCTCCTCCCACTTTCTCCCCACTCCGTTTCTCTCCTCCCTAGGGAAAATGACAGGAGAATTCCTCAGCAAAAGTGTGACCTTTCCCTTTACGTGTCTTTCCTTTCCCCTGCTGCTTTCCTTTCATTCATTTGCATGCTGTAATCCTCAGTTTATTCCTTAAAATGCCTTATGTCTCAGAGCTTTTTCTTTAATTTCACAGGCAGTCCCTAGAATTTTTATTTATTTTTTTAAATTTTTTTTTGTAGTTTGAAACTTTACCTACACAGGCAATTTGAGTGAGAGTCTTTACCCAAGTCAGACCTGGAGTGATTTCTGCTGTAGAAATCAAAACATGGGAGCAACTGGAGGCATTTACATGCAGGGGAAAAAAAACCACAGAGAGAATAGAATATTGTTTTAGAACATACTTCTTTTTCCTCAGCAAAAGAGAAAGAGGTTTCAATTATATTAAACTGATGATTTAACCTTCAGTTGCTTTATAAGCTCTCAGCTGGGAGCTAAGGCATTGCAATACTAAATTAAAACTGGACGCACAGATGCAGAAACAGAATAAATAATACAGCAGGTGGTATGTCCTTAACATCAAGGTGCTTCCCTAGCAGTAGCCAAATTAGCTCGGGCCCACAGTGTACAGTTAGGCAGTCACATGTAGCAGGAACGTAGTCTTTGCCCACAGTGCTGAGCCGAAAGCTTCCTCAAATTCAGTGAAAAATTCTAATTGAGGTTGGTGGACATTGATCAGGACCTACTTTCACATTTGTTTTCACTACAACTTGCTGTGCTTAGAGATATATAAATACATAGCTGCCATAACTAGTACTCAAATTTTTAGTTGTAGCTATATGTAATATAGGTATGCAGAAAGCTTCTCAGAGCAGCACAGGGTAGTTACATAGCTGTTTACAATTTAGTAAAGCTCATATTTTTATATGTCTGCTTGGAAACTTTCCTTCATTTCATAAATCTGAGTTCTCTGAGTTTTCAGCATGCAATACTTTTTTAGAGTGGTTTAACAAGAACTAGAATTAATTCCAACAAGATCATTTTAAGCTTGGAAAGTACTAACCTCTAACACAATTTAAAAAAAAAAAAAAACTTACAGAGAAGTGGAAACATATGAAGCAAAATAATTTCAGTATGGAAAATGCCTCTGTGAAATGGATATCTACTCACTTAAAAGGATCTGCCGCACGAAGATGTTCAGGCCTCTCTATGGTACTGAATGATAAAGATGTTCTGCTTTTGACTCCACTTATAATTGGACTGCTAAGATGGCCATAGAAAAGTGAGCTGTATACTATTTTCCCTTGTTCATTTACATTTTTTTCAGCAGAAAAGTAAGTCAACTGAAAATGAATGTTTCACAGGTCCAAAATTAGAGAACATCCAACTCGGGAGTCTGAGTGCTCTCCAGGTGAAATTCAAGGCAGAAGTTAACAAGGATTTATGCTGTGCTTTATAACTTGCCAGAAGGAAGGAACCTCAACTTGAATTTCAGGTCCCACACTGAGATATGGTATTTGTCTCTGCTTTTCACATCCTAGAAATCCAGTGATCCCAACGACGGCAGAGCCAGAGTATACCCTTTTGGCCATGCCAGCCACACAGGCCATGTTCGTGGCCCTTCTGCTCATGTTCATGGCCCTTCTGCTCATTTTCAGCCACTTCCAAGGACTGCCTCTGAGACAGCCCCCTATCCTCCTAACCTCCCTCCCCCAGAAAACTATTACAACTAGCACGTGAAACACTGTGATCGCACGAATATGGTAATATTCAGAAGAAAATGTGTCAAACACATAGTGGACCAATAAACATATTCTGGAATTTGAGCTTTACTTGTGCATTGACGGTTACAAAGAAATGGTCCTTGGGCAGAGTCATCTCATCGAGTATGCCTTGCATCTTCCATGGAAGCAGTACTGTACTGGAGAGAAGTGAGGGTAGATATTTTGGTGTGATCCAGTGAGTGAGTTCCTACCTTTTTGTCTTTCAAATTTTGTGTCACTTCTTTTGAAAAGGTAGGCGCACCTCCTAGACCTTGCTATCTGCACTGCTCCGTGCTAAGCATTGCTGCTTTCCTACCATCGGCACAAATCTCGTGGAAGGAATTTTAATTGTTTTCATTCCAAGGATCATATTCATTCTATCACTGTATTTGCTTTCTCTTATATTTGTCTCAGGGCTTTTGTTTTAGGCAAGATTTCTTTGTCAGCTACTACAGAGATGTTTTGAGATAATGTTTGTAACAACTCGATCTTAAAAACACTGGAAATCCTGCACTTGCACTTCTCTGAATGTCTTCCATTGCCTCCTGTCATTACATATGCATATTATATTTTTTATTTCCTTTTTATTATTGTTTCCTTCCATTTTGGACTTCATATCTGAGGATTTTAGATGTCTCTGTCCCAGTAACACTGTTAAAAGGAGAAGGTCCAACCACTCCGGAACCAATTCCCTGCTTCTTCTTAAGCAGAAAGGAAGCACGCTCAGGATTTGGCTGTTCGCAGCAGCCAACTATCTAACAGGTCAGTAAAGGTATCTGCCTTCAGACGGGGTGCGAAAAGGAGGCAAGGTTTCCCATTCACAAGCTGTTGGGTGATACAAACCATCGTAAAGCAAAGGTTTATCTTTCTAGCATTACCATATTTCTTCTTTCAGAGCAGACAGGTTCATGCAACCAAGGGCTGAACTGCTACATCAAGCTCTTGCCTTCAGCTTCCTAACAATATGCAGCTGGTTCAACCTACAGGAAGCTAAATCTGAACTTCATTCCACTCTCACAAGCATAATTATATTTGATTATGCTTTTTAAGGGGTATCTAGGGAGTGTATCAACAAATATCTGTTATCATTTCTGTTCCTGTAAGAAGTCAAAAGCAACCCACGATTACCAGTGGGCCTCTCCTGTGTCTCACTTGAAGCTGTTACTGATACAACCCACACTGGCATCAGCAACAGTTCCAGGTTACTCGTAAAATCAGTCCTTGAAATATCTGGCTCCGGAGGAAGAGAGCAGCAGGACCAGAGGGACGTGCCCTCCCAGGGCTTACCCAAACCCACTGTGTTCCCTGCCAGAGCAACGCGAACCCTGCGTATGATGGCAAAGCTAGCGCAAGTAGAAAACATTGACTCGATTTTTTTGTGTACCTGGTACTGCTGAAAATAGTAGCGATTTTGCAAGACCTTTCAATCATTCCCTGCTAGCTGTCAGTTCCTCTGCTCTCCCAAGGAAACAACCTTTCACCGTAGCTCCTGATGAGCTGCACCCCGCTGCAAAGGCAGCCTGTGCCAAAATGTCTCCCACCCACAGCGGTTCAAGTAAGAAGCCCTTCTTGTCAGTTTATTTCATTGTATTCTGATGAGATGGCCCAGACTTGTCCAATTATGCTTCTTCAAGATTTTACTAGATTGTTGTTGTCCAATATCCAGTTTCACATATACACCGGTGAACCTGCCTGCTAATTTAATGTCAAAACAGAACTTGCTAATGATTCATCTGCATTGTGGGGTTTTTAGTAAAAGTATTTTCTTCTCTTATCATCACCTACCTTAGTCCACCATTCCCAATTAGCTATCAAGAACATAAATAAAACATGAAGATTTTGTTGAAAGGACAAGTTACATTGAAAAAAGATAAATCATATTTACCATATATCAAATACTTTGATATTGTATCAATGTATTTATCATATCATATCAAATCACATTTAAATATGTATATTGTCTCCTTTCTTTTTGAATAAAAGGAAATGTTGGGTTAAGGAAGATAAATCTCAGAAATACTCTGACAGCATTGCAGCACCCGTACTAATATGTGTTCCTTCAGATTGTATTACATCTGAAAAATGGAAATTTTCTAGAACCCGTTCCACGATTAAAGGAAGTATTGACACCAACAACAGAAGCAATGTTTCTTTAGCAGAGTTTTCAACTAAAAGTGACAGACATTTAAGTAATGAGGAACTCACTGACTGCATAATCTATTTTGTATACCTGAATCAAAACTAAATAAGGGGAACCAACCCTAGAAGAAAAGGTCTGGTGTTACAAGGACCCCGGATAGCAAAGCTCAGCTCCATGCGCTGTCTGGCTTCAGTACTCCTTTTATCCAAGTCACCATGCCAAGTTAAGCTGAAACACAGGTTTGATCATTTTTTTTTGATGGCCCGGAAAGAAAACATGATTATCCCTATGACACATTTCAGATTCATGTTTGTATAAATCTGCATTAGCATGAACTAATTATAATTGTTCTATGATTAACAAGTACTTATATACATGAATCTTCTAAAAGTTGCCATCTAAAGCATAATCCCTCCACATAGCTTTCATAAGAATATAATATGCAGACTAAATAGAGTAACAAGGCAAGCCTGTGGGGAAAAAAGCCCAGTGTACTGTGAAAGTTAGCAGCACATCTAGCTCTGAAGTGATCCAAAATAATACCTAAAGACAGTCTTTTCCCTATTTAATAGCATAGGAAAATAAGTGGTGGTACTAGCAACAGCCACAAAGCCTGTTTCTTTCTGACTTCCTCTTCAGTATTTAGACTGTTTGAGAACAATACATCAGCAACAACAAAAACTCCTTTATATCTTTCACTTTTCAGAAGAGTACACTCCTTTCTGACAGAACAAGACTTTGTTATAGCAATCCATATATTTGTGACCTCCAGGTCCAATTACCGTAATTGGCTGCACTTACAAGAGAATCCACAAATTATTTAAGATGCCTCAAACTAAACACAGTACGATAAATATGGGTCTATTGGGAACACATCTGTTTGTTGTTCAAATAATTGCACCATTGCACCACTGTCCAAAACTAGGCCTTCAAAAATCTGGAACAAGCAATATCAATGTTCTCCAAATCTGCGAGATGATTATATTCCTCCTCCCAGGGTAACACTGCTGGGAGGAAGAGACCACGACTTTTCAATTGATGCTGTAATTTCTTTTTCCAAAAGCAAATGAATAGGAGGATAAACTTCAGGACAAAACCAGTTGTATTTTCAACTTCCCTTCAGATGAAGTATTCCTAACCAACTCATCAGATGTACAGTCATTGCCTTACACATAAAGCAACCAACATAAACAAACTCACTTGCTCTTGCAATTGGACCTGAGAAACATGTTTCAGTGTAAACCAGAAATCGCAAACATTTCTTCTGCCGTTACCACCATGAGCAGCAGTAGCACCTCCTACCAACAACACCTAGATGTGAGATATCCTTTCTCTGGTGTGGATCACGTGGATCTTGGGTCAGCAATAACTGTAGCAGACCACTAATACTTCAAAGGTTGGTCACAATTGTCCACAGAGACTCTGCACGGGCAAGAGCCCAAGCCTCATCTTGGGCTGAAGGAGAGACAGCCTTTGAAGGGGGGCTGACAAAGACCCCCACAGTGGCGAAGCGTGGCAGCTAGTGATTTCAAGGGGCTGGAAGGTGACTGAGCCTGACCCACAGGTCACCAAAAGGAAGTAGTGGGTAACAGTGGTTGGCTATTCTCTTCCGTGAGGACAGAGACACCTATCTGCTGACCAGACCAGCTGTCTCGGGAGTTTGCTGCTTGTGTGTAGCCCAGCTCCTGCACATCCTACAGGAATTGCAGAGGTTCACCCAGCCCCTGGGCTACAGCCCTCAGCCGCACATCCATGAGGATTCAAGGAAGCGATCACTTAAGATATCTGGATATAGCAAATCCATAGGGCTGGGTGGAAAGCACCCAAGGGATCCAAGGGTGATGACTGTGAGTCCTTGCTCTGTCATACACAGTTTTAATATATTAGATCTAATGTACTAATACAGTCAAATATCACACTGAGATATAACATGAAAATGCACTGGTTCCTTCATCCTCCCTCAAATGGATTTGTAACAGACATATGTAATTTCTATTTCTACTAATGAATCTTAAGTTTGAGTAATGAGCACATTTACATCTACCTGCAAAACCTAAAAGCCTTATAGAAGTATAGCAGCTTTAGGAGTCAGCAAAAGACAGCTATTCTCTCAGAAGTTACAAAGAAGTCACCCTAGGGCTGCAATTGTTTAATTAATGTAATAGTAAACCACGGAGAGTGATTTGGCACAAGAAGTTGCTTATGAAAAAAAGATTTTGACTGAGTTGTTACGATTCATTTATCTTTAAGCATCTGATTGTGTCTTGAGCAAATAAAAATTCTAGAGCTTGCTATATATATTGGGGCAGAACAAACATCTTCATTTTCATTCTCTAAAATATGAAACGTGATAATAATAGTTCCTTTTTTCCCCCTGCATTAATCTATTTCGATACAAAGTATGTATGCGCCTTGCAATGCCTAGACTGTGAGGTCTCCTAGTTGGAGATCATGGTACTACAGTGGTACAGATAAACACAAGAAAGCAGTCCTCCCGGGGAGAAGGATGCCCTGGTATTATTCTTGCTGCTGTGGTATCATGAGGGTCCACACGACAACGCCAGCACGGTTTGTGCAGATAAAAGTGAGTATAGAGCCAGGCTACAGCAAGTCACAATGAGTGTTTTCAGGCTAGGGAATTTTAAGCCCTCTAGCAGATAGGTCCTGGCTACGTCCCCGCACTCATCACTTGCCGGAGTTGGCTGACAGACTGTCAGCACACACGCACGTATATGCACTGCACATACCGCTCCTGCCATCCCTGCCGCAGGGACTTCTCATCTCCTCAGTTATTTCTCCCAAGTAGAAGTCATAATTCTCCTCATGGGTCAGCTTGGATCCTACATGCCAAGCTGCTCTTTCCACAGCGCTCAGGGCTGAATCCCTGCCAGGCAGATGGGGATTCAGCAGACCTACACGGAGGTAAAAAATCCTCCTGAGTCAGCAACAGCCTCCAGTGAGCACACCAAACCCAGTGCTGGAGAAGTGGAGGTGCCTGGCCATCGGAGAGAGGGCTGGACCTGCTGGCACCAACCTGCACTGTGCCCCTGGTGCCTCACTGGGCAGTACTTGAGCCCTCAAAGGTTTTGTTGGAGGAGAGGTGAGATGTCTCCTTGCTTCCATCTCACCCACACACTGCTGAACAAAGCCAGCCACAGCTTGGTCCCTCAGTTTTAGTCTTGGAGAGCATTGTGGAATACGTTTTTATTGTGGCTTGTCACAAGAAGTCTTTTTTAATGCACAATGTCAATAAATTATGTGATTCAAAAGCACAGATTATTCAGATAATAATAATATATACAAGGTAAATGCCAGGGAATCCCGAGTGTTATTTCTCTTTGCTGCTCTGGAATTCCAGTTCAGATTTATGCGTGAAGCACAGGGATCTTAAAGATTTTGATAGCTGTGTTTGCACTGCAGAAACAGATCCATCAAACATGTAAAATAAAGTAACAGTCCTTCCCTGCATCTTTGTTAGAAAGAAACTAATCTTCATTAAAAATTAAAGTTTACAGTTTTGTACTAGGACCTGGCAACAAAACTCTCCCGATGGCCTGCTTTATTCTACTGTGTAGGAGTCACAGCTATTTAAAAGTTATGAGTAAGGTGAGAGAGGAAGTTCTAAGTATAAAAGTTACTACCAAACAAACAAAAAAACCCCAAACCAAACCAAACAAATAAAACCCCCAAACAAACAACCCCCCCCCATCTTAACTGCATTTGAAAAGAAACATCCTGCATTTGTGATCCTGGTATCACAGACCTTTCTCACTGTCAATCAAAGAATAACTCATGTATCAGAAGTGGCGACTTGAACTAGCAATGAGGTCACGTAATACTTTATAATTTATTAGCAGCTTAACTATGACATATGCTATATCCAATTTCAAGTTTGTTAAGAAACAGAGGTCACCTACATAAGTGGGGGAACTAAAGTCCCCACTGTATTCGGACCAGAGTCTATCTGGTAAAACTATCTGGTATTACACTTCCAAGGTAGCTTTTATACGTTTGTCACTTTGGAGAAGTTGAGACTCTAGACATAAGTAGCACTCTCTGTCCTCGATGGGACGACTGCAGAGATGAATTAGATGTCTGCAATTTCATCTAGCCACCTCCCCTGGCCAGGTGAAAGATGCCTTGAAAACTGGGAACCAGGCATAGTTTTTTTGTTGTTGTTGTTCCATGTGAGTCAAGTCCATTTTGTCATCTTTTGGCCCAACACACAAACTGAAGTAGCAGCATGCTACAGAATTCATGCATACACAGAACTGGGACATTTCACTCCTGATGGATGACTGCAAGTGCCAGTGGAAAAACAGGGGAGGAGGGGTTATTTTTAGGAATACTTTAGGAATATTTCCTAGATTTAGGTTACACAAATCTTTCATGCAAAGAGAACAGAGAAGGATGCCAGTGCCTTGTTCATGCCCTTGGCAATGTTTGATAGCACAGGGGGATATAGATTTCAGAACACAAAGCAACTACCCACACCTCCTTCCCCAACGAGCAGGCATTCTGATGGAAATAATAGCTTCCCCTTTAAGACAGGAATTTGTCTTTATTACCCATGTTTCATTCAATATTGAACAATATGATAGCTTATTGCGAGCCCCAGTCATTTGGGGAGATTTTGCTGAAGGTGGGATAAAACGAGGATAGGTCTCAGTAAGCAGGTTACCATTTTTTCAATTCCGGTTGAACAGTTATGCTTCTGGAGGGGATTTCTGAGGAAGGAGACTGCGTAATTTGTGCAGTCAGTTTTTGAGAATACAAAATGGGAAGAGCAGCAGGGCAGTTTTAATCTGTGAGCTGATGATTCCACACTCTTAAAACTATGCAGCTTCCATAGGTTGCTCTAATCTTTAATCAGCTTAGGGTCTACGTACCACTAGATGACCCAAAGATGCACACACAGAAAGGGTATTTTTGATGCCTATAAAGGTGAAAAGGTAGATGTAAAACACGTACAAAGGTGCCTATTCCTCTGCAGCTGATGTTCCTCTGGTGCTGTGGAAGGCACCAGGGGGAGCCTGAGGAATCCTCAAGAGTGTTACAAAGCGGCAGTCAGAGACCCGATACGCTCTTGGGAATAGTCTTAAACTGAGCGCTGGAGATGACAGCGCTGCCTCACCTCTTGAGAAACAGGCAATAGAGGCACCACTTATCTACAACATGGGATATTGAGCTGCAAGTCAAACATCTGCCAAACAGAGATGCTAGACACTTATCTTTTAACAGGCTGCCATGATCAGTTATTGTGAGATAACATTCATCTTCTCTGATGAAGATTTTCTCAATTATGCACAATTAGCAGAATGTTACTCAGATCACAAAGAGCTCTATAATTTAGTGGTCAGAGGACTTGCCAAAAAAAAAAAAAAAAAAAAAAAAAAAAAGATCCTGCCT
>VFFE01007706.1:1486841-1519338 GCA_008921705.1 Burhinus oedicnemus
GAGGACTTGCAAAAAAAAAAAAAAAAAAAGGCAAGTTCCTGCCTCTTTGCTAACACTCATTTAAGTATTTTGTACAGTACAGAATTACTTTCACCGAGCCCAGCAAAATGTCCCCAATGTTAGAGTACCAGAGAGCGTTGCAGCACTCTCCCAAGAACAAGGAAGACCAAAGGTAGACACGTCACTTGGAATTAATCAGAGGAGTGTATGGACCCGTGCCAGCTACATCCCAGAGCAGCATGCTATGTACTCCCCTAAAAAGAAACAATTACCCTTTTCTTTGGCTCTGTATGTTTTGGGAGTTTTATAAGGCTTGCAAGGGGCAATGGGGCTGCACAGAGTTAATTAGTTTTCTGACCTGGACAACTATTTTACTGTTCTTTTGTGATGTTTCTAGTGCCTTCATTTGCCATCCAAGAAAAGCGTACAAGAACTGGTGGAAGAGTAGGGAACATTATTTTGTTGGTAAATGTGTATGTGGAATGACAGAGCTTTTATGTATGTTTTTTTAACTACAAGCTAAAATAAATGTAGTTTTAGAGGGATTTTTTTTCTTGCTGTCTTGGCTATCCAGTTGAAAATAGGTTGTTTTCAGCCTGTTTATTTTTAATTCTTCCTTTCATGTTGCTTTAAAGGAAATGTCACCTCCCAAGAACAAAAGGTTAAGTCACGCAATGCTGAACTATATAATCAGTCTGCTGGACAAGCCTAGTCTGCTGAAAATATTAAAGAATGAGCACCTGACTAGTAGACAAGCCATCTCCATTGACATAAGTTCCTGTTTCGACATTTTAATTATTCTCACAGATCATCCCATCTTCAGACACGTCAGCACTGATGTTACCTCATCACTGGTAAACACCAGCAATTTGTTTTTTCCAAGGACTGAACACTGCCTCTTCAAACCAGAATGTAGAATTAGCAATGAAGTGGCTTGAGCTTGTCCCAGTTGCACTGTCCTGATAAAAGACTAAGGGGCTCTGCCACTCATGATTCAAATTGCTTAGTCTAGCCAAAAAGCTATTCAGAAAGCTACCAAAAATACTGTTGTGATACCAGCCATGGTATTCCAAAAGTGTAAGTAAGTGGCCTGTTTATTTACAAAAATATTCTGTGCAACTACTGCAGCATCCCACTGCATTTCAGGCTCCCTTGCATCAGTTTTTATTATTCAAACACAAAAAGCCATGAGGTAACTGCAGCTAACTTGCTGTTTGGAGTGCTTGGAGTAAATGTTATGAAAAGTTGAGTGTTTGTTGCAATCAAGACAGATAGCAGAAAAAGTAGTATGCAATCAAATGCTAGGAGTCTTTGGATGTTTCCAAATATCACCCTAGAATCTTGCAATTTTTAAATCCTTCTTCATTTTCCTGCGATTATTTTATACTATCTCATGGCAGTAACGGCAATTCATTTTGTTGAACTATCTCATTACAACACCAACAGGAGATACTGTGACCTATGAGCTAGAACAGAAACTTTATTGGTATGTGACGTAAAGTGGAAATTTTTATCAATGCAAATGTGGAAAAAAAAAAAGTGTTAAATAAAGTAAACTACTACTTCAATACATATGGGTATTTCCCTTTGACGCAGCTTAGGGACAGGATGCTCCTTTAAATACCATCCTGATGTTTCTGATGTTTCCTGTCTTTCAAAGGTGACCTGCAATTTGCTGTCCATATTTTTTCGTATCTAAAATAATGAGACCAGGAAGAATATCAAAATTATTTACATGATCATACAAGGCAATACTTATTTTTTTCTACATTGTGTTACTGATGAAAATACATTTGAAGACCTTCCTCCTATTCACTTACATAAACCCAATACTTAATTCATGCTGTAGCCTATTCATGGATATGACATGGTCTGTTCTTGATCATAAAGAAAATAGCATGAATGCTGGTCCCCGTCGCAGTGCTGGATTCCCCACTGACATGTATTGTGCGCTTGTCATCCTTCCTAACAACAAATTTGAACAATTGGAAATGGGAAACAGACACCTGGCATTCTTTGCTGGAAATCAGACATTTGAAAACATGGAAAACTGAAAGTCTGAGTGCGGCTGCAGATTTAACAACTGGCATCAGGGGTGAAACAATGTAATAAGCCTTTGTTTAAGGTATTAGCACAATCATGTCAGCACAGAGCAAGATTCACAAAAAATGACATATAACTGGAGGAAGCATGTAACAGAATAGTATTAATTAGCCTCAGAATAATACAATAAATATGCCAGGGGTCATGAGTGTTTGCTCTTTGACTGAGCACAATGAAGTCCTGCTGGAGCACAGATGCTCATTACAGTTTAGTATTTTGTTGTAGTATTAATATTGATTCACAAGTCACTTACTCGAGCCCTGATTCAGCAGTCTGTCCACATTTAATCACACACTTAACTTTAAAATATATACGTTAGTGTTTTGCTGGGTCACAACATAAACGTTATTACTAGTAAATCTATTATTAAATTAATAAATATTTAAATTACTGAATCTACTAACATTCACGATGTACATGTTTGGGTCACAACTTCAAAACCAATGTGTATGAGTATTTCAGCTGAAAAATTTAACACACAAGTACGTAATGAAAAACGTAAACAATTGTCCCTGTTTGCTACCATGTCATAGAGATATATAGCTGTGATGCTGCCATCAGTACCCGTGCAGTTTATACGTCTGGCATTCCCTGCATCATACTGTAGGTTGCCAGCCTACTTCGTGGTGGCCCTAAGCATGGTTTATTACATCTTTGAGACTTTCGGAGCCTTTTGCTGAGAAAGAGAGATACCAGACTATACAACAGAGGATTACGACTAATTGTCTACTGATTATCCTATGGAATCCATAAACAGGGCTTTGAGTACTGTTACTTTGAATACTCAACAAATTTCAACATGCCTTTGCAGAAGCAAATTAGGATACTATACTGCTGATCTCTAATTATTAGTGCCCTATACATATATATATGCAGCAGTATTATAAATTTCGATCACTTTCATTTACGGGTACTTTGCTCATATAAGCAAATTAAAGTTCTGAAAGATTTAGTCAATATTTTTATGGTTTAGTGTCTAAAGGTAAAATTCACCCTCCAGGCACTGCTTTGAGAAAAAGATGAGGCTAACACTCACTAAAGCAGAAGGAGTCCCTCGAGGACACCTTGCAACTCCAGAATTGTACCTACAGCAACACCACTTCTGCTGACACAGTTACACTGGAGCAGGTGGGTTTGGAGTAAGAGGATAGGCTTTGCCGAAGGGATAAAGGAAAACAGAAATATATAATGTATGTTCCTGTACATATGTTTATAGGTTTTGGTCCATACAATGTTAGTAAAATCTAGGCGTATGCATTTTCTCTGAATGCGTCTGGGGAGGGCAGAGAGGTTGTAATTGGCTTATTTATCATTTCTAAATTAATGTTGGCTATATTTATTACATTTTTTGATGCCCATTAATGCAAATTAGATGAGAATTTGTCCGTACTCTGTAAAGAGCTACAACAACGTAGGAAATACAGAATGAAAAATAAAACATGCAGCACCATTCCTGGGATCTGGGGAATAATCCTTTGCTCCCTGCTGCTTTGCCCAGCACAACAAGTGCAAAGAAGCAAAAACCATAATGCTCAAATAATTCAGTGGTCAAACTTGGCTCTACCAAATGATGCAAAACAATCATTACCAAACAGCTAGACCATAAAAATTAATATGGCTATGGTTCAAATTAACCCAGTAGTCCTTCACAGTATCAGTACATTACTGATGACAGTTGTTGTAGTAACAACTAGGAATAATAACCTATTGCTCTCCTAGGTTACACGGAAAATTTCTAATTTACTATGGTGAAGGGTACTACAACAGACTAGTGGTGTTTGTTTCAAGGAAGGGTGATCAAGTAAACAAGAAGAGCACAGAAAATGTGAATGCACAGCCTAAAATGCCAGAATTTTTCATGCTTTCTGGTACTTCAGAAAAGCATTATCAGTTTGTGGTTTTTCCAAATGTAATTAGCTTATATTTTTCCATATACACCTTGACATTCTACATGGTATCCTAGCTGTGTTACTCAATAAACCCTAAAAATAGTAGTGTAAATAGACAAAACAGTGACTCCTTAGTCTTCCCACATTTTTTAACTGATTAGACAGCATTATAGCTTTCACAGCAGCAAATACTATAATTAAGTCTATCAATTTCATTACAACTTCACTGTTTTCACCTGCTCATTCTCCTTCTCCAAAATTACCCTTCTATAGCTGGTTTCATCCAAAATAGCATCTGAGATGCATGATTATAATTTGAGGCTTATTGTGAATGCTGTTTTTGGAAAGTCCATAAAAAATCTGTTCATCCCTGTGAAGCGGATGTACGGGATAAATGAAAAGAAGGAGCGGCTCACATGCAGCTTTGGGGTGGTCTGCCTCGGGAAGGCTGTTGTGGTTCCTGCCCCTCGCTACCCACACCGTCCTTGTCGCAGAAGTTACCTCTGCACTGGAGGCATCAGACCGTCAGCCAGCAGCTGCTGAGCTGCCCCTGCTTGCAGCACAGAGCACTGGGAGGTGACTAAAGAGATGAGACAAGCCAGCGCTGCTGCTAGCAGAAGAGGCTGTCCTGCTCCTTCCACCCTATGCCCAGACACCTCCTCCGATGCAAATTTGGCTGCTTCTCCAGCCTGATGCTCAGCCCATTCAGTTCACTGAGCTGGCAGAAAACAAATCCAGAAATAAATGGAAAAATAAATAAGTTTATTTCTGCTGGCTTACTGAGCTAGATCCTGGCCTTAGAGAGAGAGTAGGACCACACGGCCAGGGATGACGGGGAGGTGAGACAGAGCAGAACCACCTCGGTTTACATCAGCAGGACCAGCGGTCGGTGTTCTATGACCTCACCCCAATTTAACAGGCACCGATTTCAACAGTAAACCCTTTTGTTAGGTGTTTAAAGTTAAACCGAGTCCTTTAGACAGGACAGCCCTAGAGCTGAGGGGACAGTAACCCCGGTGGAAGGGTGAAGGCACCAAGCAGGCAGAGGCAGGCCAGGGCAGGGACTCCCTTCCCCGGCTGATCTAAGGCATTCACAACCGCATTTCTTCTCTTGAGAGAAAAGTTAAAAGAGCTTAAACTTAAAACATCAAAACTTAATGGAAAAGGTAAATAGTTACTTTGCAAGAACTGGAGACAAGAGCAGAGTCAGGAGAGTTTTTAGCTGAAACTTTTTGCTTAGTGCCATGAAAAGCAGGAACTGGATCCGGCGGCATCAATCGCTCCTGGGAGGAACCCACGTCAGAGTCTTCATGCAGTCAGCTACACTTTGACGGGTACAAAGGTCATTACTCAGAGTACTGACATAGCCAATAACAATGTATTTTTAAAAATTCAAACTAAAGGTCAAATTTCCAGTGAATTACCTCTGCCCAACACTAAGGCTGCCATTTTTCCTTAAAACATACCTGAATTTTTTCAACCCCCCAGAACAGTGAAACTACTCTGTGTGAATGATTCTTTCACGTGAAAATCTCTCTTATGCTCTGTAAGCATAAAAGGAGATCAGAAATTATGTCTGGCGAAGTGGATATCTCTTATGAGACTACCAAAAGAATTTATGTGCGGTTTATGAAATGCGGGTGACGTTGTAAAACCGCCGTATCACTGAAAGCCTTTATGCATGTGAAATCTGCTATTTCTGGTAGCATTTCTGTCATTTATCACCCAGGCCAGAGACAGTGAACGATTATCACACGTAGAATGCATCCACATAGGTGAGACGGCCCTGAAGCAAAAGGCAGGCTAAGGACCAGGCATGACTTGGAAAAGCAGTTCCCTACCGTTTTCTTCAGAGAAAACATTTGAGGCAGTCAAATTTCCCTGGATGGCTTCCATATTCTTTTCACTGACTATCTAAATAAAAATACACGAGGCAGTCCTGGAAGCAGGGATTAGAAACACACGCCTTGGCTCCCGGTGGAGAGCCCTGAACAGGCAGCGAAATCTTCCTTATCTTCTCCTGGAGAGTAGCTGAATTTCAAAAGAAACGCAGTGCGGAGTTTTTCTTCTCTAAAATGACCCACAGCAGTTACAAGACTTATTATGACTCATGTTTATACCTCCAAGGGCTGAAAATTAGACTTCCTCAGCTGCCAGGGATGGAAGCTACTCCGTAATAAGCTAGGGCTTAGATACAGCCTGTGCGTTCAGCTCCCAGAGACAGGCACCTGACTTAAGATCCTTTTGGGGCTGGACCCAAGAGTCTCAACTGCATTTCCCTGGCTGCACTTAGCGAGGATTTTTCCTAAGTCAGCTGCTCCAAAGCCAGTCTTGTTCTTGTACCACACACAAAGATCATTTTTCTTTAGGCAGTTTGCTCTTGAATTTAATGTTAGCTGTTGTAGCATATGGACTCATTTGCAGATAAATTCACAATATCTTACAAAATTCTGGCAATGGAATAACATTCTGCTGCCTGTACTTTGGCCTCAAGAAATCTTCTTGTTCACTAAGTGTAAGTATTATAATGTTAAAATGAATTTACTTGTTCTCTCATTCTGTCATCAGAGATTATCATTACGACCTTACACTAATGTGCTATTTTCCACATGTCCAGTGATTTACAAGACTCCCTCATGCCTTGAAACAAGCCGTTACATATACAACAAAAGCACTATAGCTCTCCATTCTCAGTCTAATCATGTATTGCTGAATCTCTGTTTTTTCCCGAGGCTTCTTTGTTTTCCAGAAACCCAGGGCTGTAGTTACAAAAACCTGATGTACCTGGTGCCTATTTCTCTACAACATCCCCTGTAAGATGGCAGAGGACAGCAAAAACACATCATTAAAATCAGAAATACACAGACTTACTTTTAAAAATCTTTTTTTCTTATATTAGTCAGATAGTTGTCTGGAAGAGGAAGTGAGCAACAGTTCTTTAAAGCATCTTTAACAGTTCTTTGTAGTTCAGATCTAGTCTGATCCAAAGCACTGCTGGCAGCTGCACTATTAATGTGCATTATCCAGAGAGAAGAACAGAGCAGACCTCTCCTTTGCTACTCTTTTTTTTTTTGTTCTTTTTTCTTTCCTCTCAAAAATGCTCTGAAGCTATTACAGAAGTCCTGATCCCATGCTCCAGATGGGAGAGCAAAGAGGAACACATGATGGCTCACTTTCTACTTATGTGTTTGGGTTTCTGTCCAACAAACAGTGACGGTCTGGCCTGAGTACTCAGTTGAAGGGACTGGGAAATGCTCCAAAAGCCCCCAGTTCAGATGTGCACGAAGAAGCTCTTATGGCTGTATTTACTTTTAGCATCCTTTGCAGTCCCTACTGACACACACCTCATGCTGATTTCAAAGGGAAATTACATTAATCCATACTGACACTTTCAACACACCGACCTTATGCTTTTATAAATGTAGCACCTTTAGCCCTTCCGGTTCAGCATATTGGCAAGAAACAGATACTTTGGTGACTTGCTTGTGACAGTGGCTGCTACTTGAACTCAACTAAATAAGCTACTCACGCAAGGCATGTGGAAAGGCTGCTGAGATAAAACACTGAGAAGAAATTAACAGGTGGATAGGCCGCTACTGTACAACAGCATTTGCAACTGCGATCAAGGAGCCTGGAGGAGGTATCTGGTCTAGGCACGGTAACAGGGGAATAAATTGCGATGCAAAGTAAAAAACAAAGCTGATGTGTCAGAGAGAGGCAGTGAAACCACTTGGGAGGTGTCCATTGTGCAAGCTGCTGTAGCTCGTTCAGAGCTAGCTCAGGTGCCATGCCGCTTTGCTAGTGGCAGGTGGAACACAGGACTCCAGCGGTGCTTTGGCTCTAGCCACCACCCTGAGGGTAGATTTGGAGGGGCACAGTGGCAGCCAGCCTCCCCCTTCTCCCCATGGCATGGTGAGAAGATACGTTGCAGCGTGGGGAATCCCTGACTTTCACACCAAGCAAGGTGTGCCGGGAGGCACTGCTCTCCATCAAAGCCATTGGAAGTGCCTCAGAGGTGGTGAAAATGCAGCATGGGTCTGCCCGCAGAGAACTGTAAAACAGGCAGTGGTTGCTGGAGGATGAGCACATCAAGCAACACAGCAAGATCTGAGGACGGACACAGGGTGTGGACAAGGCTGGGCAGGTAGGGCAAATTCTGGAGGCTGTCAGGGGACCACAGTCCCAAAACAGTGCCGGCTTTGCCACATAAGCACAGCCCCAAGTCCTGATACTGGCTTTTGTCTTTCCTTAAAGCCTGATGACTTACAAATAAAGAGAGGAAAGGTCCAACAGGGGTGCACGTATCATCTGCTGCCCTCTAAACACCACTGCCAAGAACTGAACCACCTGGAGGTATCTCCCTGGCTGTAATGCTTCAATCATCAGCTTTTGCCCAAAGAAAAAGTAGCTTCAAAGTTACCCAAGCTTCAAAGAAGCTTGTTTATGACTGCTGCCACCTTAATGGGTGCTTAACTTGTGGAAATATTAAGCTGCATGTCTTGGTGGTGATGGGCACTGGCACTGGGATGACCACAACTTGCTCTAACACAAATGACAGAAATAGAGGGACATTTAAGTCTTTCAAAAGGTCGTTATCGCCAAGTACAGATGAGCCTCGCAATACCAGGAGTTAACTAGAAGGTCTCGGGAGGTGAGTTCTAGCTAGAATTACCTACAGGGACTATTGATGTCTCTGCTAAGGAAAAGTCAATGGGGTGGAGAGAAAAGCCCTGCTGGAGAATAGAGGAGAGAGAATATTCAGAAGCTGCTGAAGACTCCACTGGCTATCATTCAGGCTAAGAACAAATCTTCAGAATTTTCAGTTTTGACAAAAAAAAAAAGGTTGAAATTTTAATGATCTGTGACACGGGTATGCCAAATAGTTCAAAAGATAGTACTGTCATGTTTCCTTATATCTATCACAATATGACTTAAATTGGCCTGCTTGTGTTGGAACACTTTTAGATATAGGTATCACAAAGGCTTGTCCATTACTAGGATAGACCGCTTTGGGTTTTGTTGCTGGCTGGGTATCCTGTGCTGCAATATCTTCAGAATATCTGAGGACCTGCTTATAATTCCTGTTTCTAAACAAAAGATGAAAAAATCCAAACCTTAGAGGGATGAAGCAAGAAGCCTGACTCAAAAACTAAGTTCAGTTCATTTCCAAGGTAGACTCAAGGAAGGTACTTCAAAGGTGACTATTAATCATTCTTTTAAAATTCTTCAGTGGTCTATCTTCTAAAGAAAGATCCATGGATAACGTGAAGAGAAAACTAGTTTTGACAGCAAACACTGTCTTAGGATTAGGGGAATTTGATAAGGAAGATGTCTGCGTGAGCCAAAGGATTTGGTGCAGGGTAGCCAGCAATGAGGAACATGAAGTCTTCCATGGGATTTAAGCTTTTCATCTCAGGTTTTGTGCCTTTAATGGCATCGCTTATAAGGAATGTAAGAGAAGTTAAACATGACATTTAATTTGCTTTCATGCATATTTCTATTACTTTTACTACGATTACTTGCTGTAATGGTGACTTTGCATAGACATACTTTCTCCTAGACAGGAGACCCTTACGATTTGTAACGAGCAACGCCAGAAAGGTTAACAGAGTTCAGAACTGACAGCTGCCTCACAGTCATATTTAAAGGGTTTGCTCAGAGCAGACTTTGCCCTTTTGTGCTCCTCCACTATTACCCAGCTGCGGTGCTCGTGATGGAAGCAGCATCAGCAGCCTGGAGAAGTGGTGAAGAGCATCAGAAAAGAAAAAAGTAGCTACATATCCATAAGCCCTTTGTCTGGTGCCTTCAAAACCTGAAACCTAGACACCATTTATCTGGTGCCCTCAGCCCTAGAAACCCAGAAACCCTCTGTCTGGTGCTTTCAAACCAAGGTGGGCCATGAGCTGGACAGCTAGTTCTAGTGGCAGCAAAGGTCCTTTCTTCCTTGAGGACCACAGGTGCAAGAGACGTGGTTGGGAGCAAGCTAGATGTCTGGCACACAGTTGAATCCCACATCACCACTGGAAGGAGGCCATGGGGAGAGGGTGGTGTGAGCTGTCCTGGCAGGTAACGCATGGCTCACAGGTTGGTGACAACTGATCTAGGATAATTCTTTGGGTACATTAAAGCACAAAGATTCTTGAGCGATTTAACTGTTCAAGGATGGCAGCCCATGACTGCAAAGATTGCATTTGTACGTAAGCAGCTGCATTCATATGAAAGGCTAATGGCCGGTTTATTAAGAGCAGCACAGATTTTTCTGTGGCTTGATTTATTACCCATATGAGTGAGTTAGCCTCCTAAATGCACTTCCCCCCTCCCCCCCCCGCCCCCGCAAAGGCTGCAGGGACATCATTATGAAACTGGAGCTTAACACTTATTAGTGTGAAGGCTTTAAATGGTTTGAATTTAAATAAATATGGAAAATTGCAATCTCTATTCGTCTTTTTCTGGTATTCCTTATCTTCTGTGTCAAAATTTTCAGTCATTCAGTAAGATAACAGAAAGTATAATACAGCACTGTCAACTCTTGTGTTTTTATTTTACTTTCCCTAGTTTCTTCTTGAAGATCCAGATCATTAAATCAGGAGACTGCAGAATAAACATAACTTCTTTTACTAAAAAGTGTTCTAATCCACGTTTGCAAAGAAAAGCTTGAAAATGTGAAGCAAATGAAACCTAAAGGCTCAGAAGCCAAGTGAAAACCAAACTGCAAAAGTACTTTTAATAGGAAAAAACCCACATAATTTTTAAACAATCCCATGATTTTTTGAGGCTGACTCATGATTTTGTAATGTTTAAAGTTGGCAGTACTGATACCCTGTGATTTAGATGACTAATCACACACTGAAAAGCTAATAATCAAAGTAAGCAGTTTGTGAAGTACCCACAGACTAGAAAGTATGTATCTCAACTACTCAGCAAAGGCTTATGCATAAATTGACAACAAATAGAATCAGTTTATATAACTGCTTCACAAAGAGAGAAAAGAGCTAATCAGTTAATCAGTTATTTTATTTGTATCACATAATGCTACCAGCTGCAGTAGTGAGTGTGAAGAGGGAAGAGTACGGAACAGAGAGAATAACAGGGCAGCGCTTCAGCGATGCATTCACAGGGAACGGGGCAGCACGGACGGAGTTCAGGAAGCAAAATGCAAGAGTAAAAATTGACTGAAGGAAGGTTGCAGTTACCCTGCACGCCAGACAAGAAAATACCTGGGGGAAGGAGGGAAGCAAGCACAAAAGAAAGTCAGGAGAGAAGCGGGCAGCTGGCTACAAAGAGTTAAATCTAGGTGCAATGTGCCGTCCACGGAGGATGACTATGGGAAGCAACAAAGAGAATTAAAGCAGCAGAGAAAACATCTTTCGAAGACAGGTGGAGGCAACAGGAGTGAATCCTGGTTTCTCAGCGGGATTTCTGATTAGATCGCTTGTTCATGCACAGTAGTTCTCAGCTGGGCTCTTTCCAATCTTTTATCTTATCTGATATTAAGCAGACGGCAGAAGGAGGTGTATGTAGCACGTGCCTGGCGCCAACTATGGTTCCTAACAAGAAGACGGATTCTTTTCTGAAACTCTGCTTGTAGCAAAATGATGTTGATAGAAGATAAGCCATCTACACGTATTGATGCTGCTCAAGCAGCTTAGTTCCCTCAAAATAAAAATGGCAAGGAAGGGTGATTTCTAATTTTCAGAACTTAAAGAGGAATTGTAGATTCTAGCGAATATGGTGGGTCTTCATTTATTGACTTGCAAAGGCAGAAAATAAAACCATTTTGAAAAGAAACTACACATTTATCTGAATAAGTATTTTTGTAGTTACTTCATTGCAAAATATAAAGAATATGTGGCATTGGCCTACAAGTTTGTATCCTCTTTATATAAATTTTATATCTTCTTTATATAAAATTTATATTTCCTTTATCTAAAATTAAATAGAGCTGTTAGTAGTTTCAGAAAATTCTCCCGCAAAGGCATATTTAATTACAAGTCTGCCAAATGGGAGTTTCATTTTCGTTTGAAGAATGTGATATAGACAGGATATTACATTAGTAGGATCTCTGGTCTGATCCTGTATGGAAGTTCCTGTATCCCTGGGAAGAGAAAAAAGAAGCCACCAGCTGTTTGAAAATGAAGGTCAAATCAAAGCAAGCAAAACCAAGAAACTGGAGTGACTAGGGCAGAATGATCCATCTGTATTAGGGCTTTCTATAGCAGCTGTCACCAACCAGCCGTCACCATAGCGTCTAAAGTGCTGCGTAATTGGAGTGGATACCAAAATTTGATGGGAGATTGCAGACTAAACGGGAAAGACGGAGGGATGTATTTCACAGCTGTCAGCCAGATAGGAAAGATATTCCACTCCTTCCTCCAGATGGAGAGCGCCTCACATTTTCATGCAGTGAGTGAGGGGGTGACTGGAATGCACGGATTCATTCATGAGATGCACGTACAACGCAGCTTTTTGAAAAACGCTGTGGTAATGCACAGAACAAGGGGGGGGATCAGCATAATTAATCCCTTAGTGTAGCAGACGTAGGGTCACAAAAACCGAATACTGTTGCAGGATACCTGCCTCACGTTCAGAGCCTATTTGCCTCAGTATCAACTATGGCACTCTAGCTGCAGGAGACCATTCTCTGGTGACAACTTTCTACCTCTGTTGACATCATTGACAAGAGTCAATGACTAAAAACCCTAACAATGTGTCATGCAGAAAAACCAGCGAGCTCTGACATAGGTACATTAGGTGGACAGAAGTTGCTGTAAACATTCACAAAGAGCAACTCGCAGTGCAATATAGCGCCAATGTACTGACAAAACAGCCAGTGTATTTTCAAGGGGTGCTTTTAACATCCAGAACATTTCAATGCACTTATTTCACTGAAACAAACCATTCATAATATTGATGCAAAATGTAAAAATTAAAGTGAAATCAATCTTCATCATTCTGCTTTGGCATATACTTTGAACAGCACATCCTGCATATTCTACCTGCCCTTACTATTCACACCGTTTAATACGTGTTTATGTGATGCTGTATAATATTGTTCCACCTAGCTCACATCTCCCTAGGTGCCTGTAAACTAACATACTGATCTAATGGTAGACATTAAATATGACAGTTTGGGGATCTGCCTAGGGGAACTCATACATTTTTATTTTATTTCATGAACATTTTGCGAGCTTGTACCCTTGTTTATGTTTTTTATTGCAACCTTGCATCGTTTGTTTTGTTTCAAGGAAAGGAGATACTGATATATGAGGGGTGGTTTGCACGTGCTTCTCTCTTGTATTTTGCCTAAGAAAAAAGTCTGATTAAAGTAATAATGCCTTTGCCAGGAGCCTGCCTGTCCCCAACAGTCACAGTCCCTGAAGAAGGAAATGGCAGTCCAGAATAGGCAGCATGGGGCATATATGAAGGAATTGTGTGCAAGGTTTTGGGAGAACAGAGTCTCAGCATGGCTCTGGAGGGCAAGAGGAACTCGACCATGGAGCTCAGCCCTCAGCCTTGATACTTGTATCCTCAGGAGTCTTTGATAGAATCATAGAATTATTCAGGTTGGAAAAGACCTTTCAGATCATCGAGTCGACCCATTAACCTAACACTACCAAATCCACCACAAAACCATGTCCCTCAGCACCACATCTACACGTCTTTTAAATACCTCCAGGGATGGTGATTCGACCACTTCCCTGGTTGATGCCAAGGGTCAGGCCAGGGCATCCATGGGTTTGGACAGAAGTCAGGGAGTCCCAGACGACCAAGATCCTCTCAATACTATAGGGATGGTTATGAGGGGAGATTGGGACAGCAGTGGATCCCACCGCTACAATAACAGCACTGCCTGGTGCAGGAAGCTCTGGAGTTGTCTTGCAGAGCAGAGGCTCCCACTAATGCCCTGAAACCCCACCAGAGCCTCCTTTATCACAGATAAATGCTCCGCCCTTACTATCATTAGCTTGCCGTAGCTGTGTATCTCTACCTGATCAATTTCTTTCTTCCCTCAAAAACTGCAAAACGTGGATGCAGAACGACAATGAAATCCAGAAACTGGCAGTGCTTTATGCATGAATTCTTGTATTTCAGCCTGCATGACACCTGACAAAAAACTGCCGGATGTCCACCAGCACCTCCTCCTTGTTTCACTCCTCATGCTCACATCTCTGCATGCTCTTCAGCCTCTCAAACGACCACAGAAGCCTCCGTAAGTACAGTCCCTTGCTGAAGACCTGTTAGCCTTCAACAGATCTGTGATTTTTGCTACAGAAAGAAATTACAGGCAGCCATCGCACAGTACTGGTAGGGTACATCTGATCGCTGCAAACTGCCAGGATATAACCCTGAACTCCTCCACTGATGACGATGCTGTTAGATCCCCTGACGCACAACCAACAGATTGTTTAGAAACTAGTGACTGTGCCCCCAAGGAAAACCTAAAAGCAGACAACCAGCATTGCCACAACACAACAGCTCTGGGCCAAGGTCCGTGATGGGTGAGCTCATCTCATAGCAGCGGCAGACCTGGGGATAAGACCAGGCTGTAGGCGGGAGCCCACCAGGCAGACAGCAGGGACCACCAGCAGCCACAGAGAGATGCCAAGGAGGTTGGGAGTAGCAAAAAGCCAAACCACCACAACCGTATAGGTGCTGTAGATACAGCGGATGGGATTCATATGATTCATATTCATGCTTTCCGTAGGCAACAGAAAGAAGCAGGCACCCTAGGAGAGCGATCCAGATGGGTTTCTATGGCAGACAGATGAGCCATCTCTGAAAGCCTGTTCTCTCCATTGACTGCGAAGGCTGACTACACAGGATCCACAGCAGTGTACTCTGTGGCTCAAAATAAATGAAAATGATTCCACCAAAGTTAGATGAACTCTATATTTTAAATATACACTTCATGCCGGACTTTTATGCCTCGTGAATTTTGAAAATAAATTGCCTGTTTCTGCTGCTTTAAGTACTACAGTCACCTGCCAGTCAGTTTTGTATTTTGCTTCTTTTCTATTACATGATGAAAGGCGTGGAAGGTTTTTTATTACAATATTCATATTTATACATATATTTACACATATTTATTTAGCCTACACATGCCCACATGAATGTGAAATATTTTAAAATTCCATTGCCAGTCTTCACTGTCAAGTATAATTGTTTTTTTTTAAAAAGCATTCATATGAATATTTACATTTGAAAACGTGCTACTAGAGATTTACAATATGCTTTTAACATGCTGTATCTCAAATGCATATAATCATATACATCTCATTATTGTTTTTTTCAATAGACTTTACCATAATCCATTTTGTATTTTGCTGGGCTCTTCTGCAGCCTTTGAAACAGCAATCAATGTGCAGTGATTTCAAGGGGCTTTGGATTGGACTTTGTATTATCCTATTAAGAGAGGTAGCCAGGTCTACTTCTATTTTAAAATTCTCCCTAGGTTGGGAGCTAGAGTAGTAACAACGTCACTCTGAGATACGCCATGCACCTCACCTGAGAGGCAAAACGCACCTCACGGGCGGGCATGTTCAGAGAGTAACATGCACATTTGGAAAGAAAACTGTCTTTGTCGTAAAAGCCACAGGTACTGTGAGGCTGGAAGGGAAGAGTAGCGAATGTGGTGCCTAACCTCAGCCTTATTATCTACTTCATCCTGCCGGATCATCCATTTCTGCCTAGGCTGTTCACATTGCAAGTTCTACATGGAGAGTGGTAGCTAAATCCCCAAGTCCCACACCAAAGCTCACGTTAATTTAACTTAATTTCCAACCATAGGTTCTTGCTGTGCCTTTGCCTGCAAGGCAGCAATGCATGCTCCTGTCAGCCCCCTTCACTCTGCTCAAGGACTTGTGTTCAGCGATCTGGGGACCTCTCCACCTTCCCTTCCGCAGGAACAGACGTTGCTCCTGGCACGCCCCTCATAGAGCTCTGCGCCTCTGCTGCTGCAGAGGGACCCCTGGGATCTCCTTCCAGCACCTCCACATCCGCTGGGAAACGCCACCAGGAGACCGCAGCACTCTGACCACAGCCCTACCCACTCAGGACAGCGTTTCATTTCAGCTTCTGCCCGATACTCCTCCCTCGTACGCCTTCATTCTTTGTTCTCAGTTTGTTATATTGCATTTCAATTAAACCAAAATTTTTGAACGGAAACCGTTTAGAGAAGAATTCACATCACTGCATAGCATCTATATGCCTTCCTCAGGCTTTACCAGCCATGTTTTCATATAGACCACTGCCAAAAGTACTGAGCAGCTTTCAGTCGATAACCAGTCTCTGCAGATCCTCCCTAGGAGAAGACACAGTCAAACCTGTGAATGAGACAGTTGTTTATTCCTCCTAACACAGCTGGAGGTTTTAATCAAAATACCCTGTGATACCAAGCCAAATACTTTGGAGAAATGAAATTCCACACAGTTGTTTCCATCAACCAATCTGTCAAAGAAAGAGAACGGATTCATTTGACAAGTCTTCCTTGCCATCAAACCATATTGACTAGCATTATTTATATTTGTTATATTTCTGTTGGCACTTCCAAGCTAACTGGAATCTGGATTCACGCAAGGAGGGGTTTCTAGGTCCTATTTTCTACCCTTTTTTTACATTTGAACTTCATTAGCACTTTTCCAAGTCTCTGAAATTTTCTTAGCTCTCCAGGATTCACACTAAGTGGTTCAGAAGCCACCATAACTCTTGGGGGGGGAGAAATTACCCAGAACTGACAACCTGGAAAACCTTGGAAGGTTTCCATCATCCAAGGCAGGCTCACAGCTTTCATGAGAGCTGTCTGCCTTTTGCTGAGACAACAAGAAGAGCTCGTCCACTTCTGCCACAGAAAGGGAGAGCTGGGGCTGGAAAAACAGGGAGCGCCCTGAAGAGTCAAGGTTGTTCCCATTGCTGCTGTTCCTCTGCACCTCTCCTCCACAGAGAATGCCCACCTTTATTACCATTCTGCCATTTTCTTCTAAATAAAGTTGTAATTAGTGTAATTATTGTTCAAAGAGATCCAATAATTTGTCACTGCTTCGTTGTTACCTGCCTGCTCAGGTCGAGCAGAACGGGGCACACTTCCAGATGGGTTTCTCAAGGTGAAGTGCTGCTGGTAATACAACTGCTACTACACCTACTAAATAACCATAAATGCAATGAGAGAAAATGAGGAAACCTAACTAGAGGTCCAGCAGGAGAAAATAAGAAGAATTCAGATTTTATCGTAACGACAGGGAGGAAATCAAAGGACAATGATTTGTCTTTTGTCTTTTAAATGCAGTATTTTGTCTGTCAGATTCATTCATCTTATACAAAGAAGAGTAATAGTATACATTTCCAAGATAAAATCAATTATGCATTATCTTAGAGTTGTACAATCTCATTCTCCACAGAGGCCTTAATATGACTTACATGTAGCGCAATTCTTATTCCAGATCTTTGAACAAAGCTAAATTTCACTGACAGTTCATTGTACAAATTCCAATTTACAGTCAGTTTTTTCAGTATTCTCAGAGAGTATAAAATTGCAAAGGCCATCTCTGCTTGAACCAGAATATGAATTTTGAAATATAATGAAAATAAAGGAGCAAATTAAGAGACTCGTTTGATTCAATTCATTATCTCGGAGCACTTTTGCTTAAAATACCCTCCTATATTTTATGCCAGTTTTTAAAATGAGGGAAAAAAGGCTTTATTCCTCAAAAACTCCCGAACTGTGGCCAAGTTAGCCACACTTTAATTAGTTTCTTAATTTATCTCCATTATGAAATAAAATAGGGAAATAACTCTTGTTTCTGTATTACATTAAAATGTTTCTGTACAAGTTAAAGACTATTTTGTTGTTGTGGTATTCCAAGTTTTAAGCAACCTATTTTTGTAAAAGCTAAAAATACTATATCACACTTCAGATTATCTTCATTTGCCAAGTTTTGGCAGAGCTCACAAAGGTACAGCAGAATTTGCTGGAAAATCTGCAGGGCTGACAATGCTTTGTCCATTTTCAAAGGAAAAGATGATCCCTAATCAGTTCATTTCCATTTCCAAGAAGATTCTTTCAGAAACAGCACGCTTTCATTTTATTTAGCATGAGGCATTTCAGGCAGTTGAATCTGAGCTTTTTCTTGACTACCTGAGCTGTGATCACGTTGTATTTCAAGAGTGCTCTCACTGGCAAGACTGTGGCCGGTCTATACAACATTTCACTCATTCACTCTGAACAGATCTATTCCCATTCAGTCATTCATGTGACATCTCCGAGACAAGTTAGGAATGCAAGGACGGCTGCAGGCTACTGGGAAAGTGAGCCTCCATGCAGGAGGGCAAAAGATATTTTGAAAGTGTGAAGCACCAATAGGTAAGTTCCTAACCTGGACAAAATTTTGCTTGGAGAGTATGGAAGATGTGAGGTACATTCATTCAGTGTGTCCAGGGCTTTATTTTTAAAAGGAACTATAACCAAAAAAACCCTAACCATAATCATTCAGTCTATTGACAGAACAGCTGAATGGTGTGCGTACAGAAGAAACGTGAAATCTTAGTCAGCAATGAGAGATGTGTCAAACCACCTATCTGAACTGTGCTTTCTTAACAATAACCCTGAATTTCTAACTAAATAAATATTTTCCAGAAGGTCCTCAGTGATAGTATTTTATGGGGGGAAATATGTCCAAAATAAAGTGTAGCACGTAAGCAATGATCAAAAGAGCCTTAACTGTAATGAACGTTACAGAATAACGAAGATACTCTCAAGTCTCCTTGATGTGGGAGTATCTGATGAGAAGGAGTGACATGTACCCAGCAACCCCTGCAAGATGCAAAATAGATTATTTATGCAAAAGAATCTGGCACAGACTGATATTCATAACAACCACATGACTTCTCAGGTAGTCTGCACTGAAATGCAAATTGAAGAGCAAGACTATTAGTGTGTACAGCTTTGATCATGGCCACTAGAAAGGCACTACCTTAAGGTCAATATGCTCAATCCCAGCCACTCGCTGCCAGCCCTGTGGATAACAAAAGATGCTCCTTCTCCTCTTTTCCCTGGTTTGGCTTCCAGATTCCTGGTCAGAGCCACCACCAAGCCCGCGCCTCCAGGGAGCTATGCCAGGCAGCCATTTGCTGCCTCTCTGCCTCTAGTGTCTCTCAGGGGACATGGAACAAGCAGATGTTTAGGATAATTTCCCTAATAAGCAACTCTGTATGTTGCATCACTGTGATATTATATATTTACTGCCCACTGAGTGCTACATGTTTTACTGACAGAGAAGGAGACAAAATGGGAGACTCATTTATGGGTTTAGGTGCTGCAAGACTCAATGCTCCACTTGTTGCCTACTGCAACCAGCAAAACTCGATTAGGAACCTAGGAGCGCATCTTTATAAAACTTATGAAAACAGGTGCATAAAATGGGAGTTATGAGACCACTGCAGAGAGCGGGGGTGTTGCCTTGGCCAGCCTGTGGAAATAATTGAGACAGCAACGGGACCTGAAACCTAGTTCTCTTAGGCACTCAATTTCAGGCTGCTGGACTTCCCCAGATGGAATTTTCTTCCATACGTGGGTGCCTATGGCAGCTCTTTCCCACAAAATAAAGCTGGAATGCTTCAGACTCTGACAGGAGGTGAGGGATGGGATCTAAGTTGTTGCCATAGCTGACTAGATTCAAACAACCAGCATCTTCTGTCACTGAGGTGAAGGCTCTTACTATTAACTGCTTGATCCCTCCTACTACAGCTCTTCCATCTTGCATGGCCAATTGGTTTTTTTCTTGAATTATCTTTTTTTTGGTCTTTTTGGTCCAGAGAAGGACAAATACACAGAATAGGATAGTTGAAAATTGTAGTGCCTGTGGAGCTATTTCAGTGAGTATAGAGCACTGAGCGTTCACAATCGCAGAGACAACGCAGGCATTCCCTTGCTCAGACAAGTACCCCCAACAACAAGCTTTAGCATCTATTTTTAATTTCTCTTGCCCCATTAAGATTTAATTACTTTTGCAAACGGAGAAACTCCAAAGGTCTTCCTCCAAGAGGAAGAACTAAGACACTCAGACCAATTGCCAGTGAACTGGAAGACGGGAGGCTGAGCCCCTTCAGAGAGGAGAGGGAACTGAACGCCGCTCCATCTAGCTGGGAATGCTGCAGCTGTTTTATTGCTAGGGAAGGAGTCTGCTCTCTGGCATGCTTTCTTTGTGCAGGGTACCAGTGGGAAAGCGGTTTCTCAGAATGAACCCCACAGGGAAACAAGTGTGTATTTTACAAATTCTAGGATTTAGGTGGGAGACCTCAGCTGCTGCTAAATAACTTCCTATTTCTATCACATCTCCTTGAGGTACGCAGCAATTTGGGCTTTGATGGAAAGGAACTGTCTTTGAAGAGCACAGCTGGAGCGTAGTTTTGTGGAGATTGCTGCTCACAATACAAACAGGTGAAGGAAGAGGGTAGTGCAGAAATCAAACCCAGCAACCCCAGGAATCAAAATGACGTAGCAGTTGTTCTCCCTTCCCCTGAGAGACCGCCTCCATCAGCACAGGGCTGAGTGTCCCTTCAGCAAATGAATGAAAGGAGCCAGGACCTTCTGATTCACAGAATCACAGGGGTTGGAAGGGACCTCTGGAGATCATCTAGTCCAACCCCCCTGCCAGAGCAGGGTCACCTAGAGCAGGTTGCACAGGATGGTGTCCAGGAGGGTTTGGAATGTCTCCAGAGTCGGAGACTCCACCACCTCTCTGGGCAGCCTGTTCCAGTGCTCTGCCACCCTCAAAGGAAAGAAGTTCCTCCTCATGTTCAGATGGAACTTCCTATCTTCAAGTTTGTGCCCGTTACCTCTTGTCCTATCACTGGGCACCACTGCAAAAAGACTGGTGCCATCCTCCTGGCACCCTCCCTTTAAGTATTTGTACGCATTGATGAGATCCCCTTCCCTCTTCCCGTTAAACTTGCTCAGTGGCTTGGCGGTTTTCTGTTATTGTTGGAAGTTTTTTTTTCAAATCCCCACAACAGTTTTTGCTTAGACAGTGGTTAGGGTAAGTACTCTCCTTGCTTGACTTCATCTAGACTGATGAAATAGCCTGGTCTCATCATCTGCTGTGCCTCTGTCTACACACAAACTAGTTAGCATTTCTAGTGTGGTAGAGTGCAGTACTCAGTAAAGGAAGAGTAAGTGGCACCAACAGCAATCAAACTGTACTTTACAAATCTTCCAGCATATATAGCAAACATAAGTCAGAAAAAACGGGCTGAGAAGTATATTTACCATACTCTAGGTTAACTCTACAATGGTAAATCCCACTCAGAACTAATTTCCTTATTTGAAGCTTAAGAAAATAGCATACAATCCACATGTTATCATACATTCCTTGACTGGATAATAGCTGGGGGGAAGACAGCTCATGTAGAAATAGATGAGAAGTGAATTCAGCGACAGATACCTTAGCATGCATATATATACATTTATACGTATATACACAAACAGTCTAGTAGCTGTAGCTAACTGGACTAACTAAATTATCCTGCAAAAACTCCAGGCTACCTAGCTAGAGTTTAACGAGGCAAAGCTAGCCTCTAGGGACATGGTTTTGTGGTGGGCTTGGCAGTACTAGGTTAATGGTTGGACTCGATGATCTTAAAGGTCTTTTCCAACCTAAGCAATTCTATGATTCTAGCTCTGCAAACATGCCATCAAATTCTGTCAGGTAAGCAACCAGGAACCACAATATTTGAGTTAGATTACATTATTTGAGCATGTGGTGCAGCCTGACCATTTACGACAAATTCAGCAACTCACTTTCCTATTAAAACTTGCTGGACATTTACCAAAAAAAGGCTATGCTTCTTTTAAGCATTTAAAAAGAAACTGTCATTTGAAAACTCTAGTCTTTTAGGTATTTTCTGTCTTTGGCATTTGTTTAGGATCATGTCTTTCATGTTTATTTAGAATAAACAAAAGCGTGTATCACGGTAGTTTGGCATAGTATACGGGACTGGTTACTTGCAAAAGAAAATGCAAGATTACAACAAGACAGTTTATCAAAACTTTGGAGGACGACACAGATGGCAAAGTAGGGTCATTGTACATATGATCCAACTTATGCACTGCTTTATAAAGCATCAGCCAGACTCAACAGAGAGTCAGTCAAACTCCCATATCGCTGGAGTTACTCATTTCAATCTATTTCAACTCCACTAAAATAATACCAGTATCAGCGTGCACTAGTTACAGCCTGTGCAGAGCTTTATTTCAGAAAGCGTTGCAATGGCCAAACCACGTGGCCCTCCAAGGGAGTTCATAGCCTGTGCAGCCCTCAGACAGCACTTCATGAAATCCACAGTAAATATAAAGTAATAGCAATAAGAGAGGATTTCAGGCTCAGAAGGAGTAACACTGGCTGTAGCCAAACCTTAAAGAGAGATGCATTTCTGCTTTTGCGATGGAAAAGTTCTGTTTTGACCACCTTAACAGAAAACACACTAACTGCAACAGATAGGTAACAGCAGGGCAAGCCAGAAGTGGCATTGCTTGTCTGCTTTTACGTGTCATCCATCCATAACTTCTATTCGTCCAGGGCATGGGGCTATGGCTGATGCAGGGCGATCACGTGGAAGCTATCCACACTCTCCTCCACGCGTACAGCTGAAAGAGAGAAAATAGCAAAGAATACAGCAGAGCCCTCATACAGCTCCAGAAATATCTGTGCAAGCCCAAGTGCTGTACATTAAGATCCAGGAAGCAAATTAGGGCCTGGTTCCCTGCATCTGAGGTGGGCTGCAGACAACCAGATCTGCTCTCCCTCGCCTTGCCCAGGTCCTTCCCACCCCCTCGCTGCATGTCCTTCCTGTGCTGGCAGGGAGGCCGGATCTCCGCACTGGTTTGCCCTGCGCTCACTGCTAAAAAAATGGGTTTTCCATTCCCCCGTGGTGCCCCAAAGCGGTTCCTCAGCGTACGCGAAGCCGAGGAGTCTGGCGCAGGGTGAGCTGCACACCGGCAGAGCCAGCTGCAATTCATCAGGGGTGCCGCCCCCTAGAAAAGGCCCATAATAGTACTGAAATTGCCATGAAAAAATGGAAAAAAATCTGCCCCAAGCCCACAAAGCTAGCTAATCCTAAGTAAAACCTTTCAGAGATTTGACACATCCTGGCAACCCAACAGATATTTTGGAAATCAAAACCTACGGCTTCTGTGTTTCTCCTCATTTCACTGCTCAGACACAAAACTCAATAGCTTTTCTTTGGTACATGTCACAAGGCAGCTCTTGCTTCATTTTAAGGCCATTTAGATTCCGCTCCTCTACATGCTATCCGTGCTCCAGCACAACAAGCGTTTCACCTTTCCGGTGAGCAAGACACCAGCTAAGCTGACCTGCCACATCTCATCAGCCACCCAAACCCCGGCACTTGGCTCACCCCTCACTGGGGGGTGTCCGTGTCCCCCAGGCTCCCGATGCTGGGTGCCCAGCAACACATCACCAGGCCTCCAGACCCACATGGCTCCACCGCAGATCCCACACCAGCCCCAGCAAGATGTCATGGGCACCCTTGAGCATCTCAAGAGAAGCCAGAAGATCCCAGGAGCTGGACTGAGCCCTTCACGCATGACCCTGCCCCAAATCCACCCGTTTGGAAGCTCTGAAACTCCCGGCACCTGAAGGATCCTGCAGCAAGGAGTACCACCATTTATCTGTGCACTGTAGGCAGAGCCCCGGCTTTTCACATCTCTCGAACCTACCGCCTGCAAGTTTTATCTCCCTTGTTCCCACGTGGGGAGAAAGAGGTTTTCCTCACTCACATTATTCCTATGACTTGTGACTTTTAGACCTCTCCCAGCTGTTTCTCTCCCAGCCTGGCCCATTGCAAGCTATGTAACCATTTAGAACCTATTCCAGATCTTTCTCTACCTTCATTCCTCTTTGCTGTGGTTTTTTCTGCTTCTGCTGAATCTTTTTCAGATGACCAGCTTTAGGAAAATCAAAATGTCTGCTTGCTTTTTATCAGTGATATATCATCTGCAGCCTTTCTTTGAGGAATTCCAAGCTTGATTACTATTTATTTTTATTTTTAAAAGGAACGGGTGACTAATGGGCTTAGTTTTCTCTATAATTTGGATCTGTGGTGACTTTCTGTCTGACTGGATTTGAATACAACAGGAGAAGTAAATAAACAGATCTGTAGTTGAAGTTTGCGGCATGCGCACCAGGGGAAAAGGTTCTTTGTATTGGCCATGAGGATAAATAAGATCCATGTCCACAGTCTTGGAAACCAGTTGCTTCTGCCTGAAATTTAGACTATCACCGTTTAGCAGCCGAACCAAAATGAGACACATGTCCACGCTCCACTTCAAAAGACAGCGGAGTTATCAGCTCTTGTGGAACAGTTTCTGTAAACTTTTACTCCCCTGGTCAGAAAAATTTGACCTGGGAAGGTAACTAACACATAAGCTGTATCTGTGTGAAGCTACACTGAAGAAAAACCACTTTAGCTGCATCATGAGGTAAACTAGGTGAGGTCAACCACACCAGCGATGTCATTTGATCCTCAAGATGTTTCACCTTTTGAGAAAAACCCACAGTGTTTTCCTACAGTGACTTTATCTAAGGATGGTTTGTGCCAATTAGTTACCCTGCAGCAAACCCACATTTTTCAAGCCAAAACTACACGCTGTAGTCAAGGACAAAGAGCAGAGAGGAAGACAGCCATCAGGCCCCTCTTCAGTGTTTGCTGAGCAGCTGAGCCTGGCTGGCAATTGGATACAAGGCAATTACTGATGTGCAAACAGCACTTTGCACTCAGTTTTAATTTATATATTTAAATAGAAAACACATATTCCACTAAACGTTATGTGTGTACCCTTCCCTTGCAACAAATAATTACTCTTGCAAAATAAATTCATTTGATCGCAATATGAAGGTTCAGTATCATGCCCACCAAAAGCAAATATGATACACTTTCCCTCTCCCAGGTTTTAGTTGGTGCCTTTCTTTTTCAAGAAGCACAATGTTACAAGGTTTGCCTGGTTTTCATTGCTTTTTTTTTTTTTTTTTAATATCTGAGGCTGTAATTATTCCTACAGCAATTTATATCTCCCTTCCCCCACATCAGTTGCCCTTCCTTGTCCCTAGCAGTAGCCTAGCAAAGACGCTAACATTTATGGGGAGATTCCCCAAAGCTCACTCTGCCGCTACATGCAGTCACATACAGAGAAGGTTCAGAATGGCTGGCTTTGGTGCAAAATGGTTTTGGGGCAAGGGGACAATGGAAGACCTGTGAGTTGCTTAAGCTCTGCTTAAGCCCTCAGGAAGCACAGATTGGATCCCAAGTCTACAGAGACATGGGTTTCTTACTTTGCTTGGTTAGCAGTGGGTTCTGGGCATAGTGGGTGCACCAGGATAACTGCATGCAGATACTGCAGACACTAGATAGTTTGTCAAGTAAATTGCTAGAGTTGTGGTTAGAAAGTATCTGATGCTGAAAATAATTACACGCTGACGCAGTTCAAAGGCTGCGGTACGCTGGTGCCACATACACACAGTGACTTGAATTGACAGTGAAGTGAAAGCATGGGTTTAGAGGTCATTATATGTTTGCAGCTGGTCTGCTCCAGAGAAGCCACAGCATTGGTAGTTATGTAGGTAAGCAGCTATATGATTACTGCGTGTAATTAGAAACCAAAGTCAACATCTAGAAAGTGGACAGCTTAAACAGGATTTGTAAATGATGCTATGATGAGAGTTTGGGGATGAACTTTTCATCCACGTTTTTAGATATATCTTTAATAATAACCAAAGACTATAGAAATATTAACAACAAAGAACAACCACACAAATAAAATGGAGCCTATACAACTGCACAAGATCTACTGTATGTATATTGTATAATACTTAACTTTATTTACAGCTAATGTAGTTTATAATCCATTCTATCATCGGATACCGTAACCCAAATTTGTGCTTCAGGTCCTGCTCTGCTACTTACAGCACTGTAACTTAATTAACTATTAACAAATAAAACCCCCTACGCTTAGTTCAGTTCAAGCATTTTCTGAATTACAGTAACATATTGATTCTTTCAATGTAGTAAAACTAAATCAAATCCCACCAGCAGGCGAACACCTAAAATGGACTTAAGGCTTATTGTTTTTCTCCTTCTTTATTTCAAGGGAAAAAAAAATATTACAGTAGAAAACTTATCGTTTTGTAAAATTATTCAGTCCATTAAAAAAAGAAATATAGATTACTAAACATACAGGCGCAGAATCATACATATTTTTTTTTTTTTTAGGCAAATACTTTCCTACTAGGAAGAGGTCAGGGAGCCGGAACCCGGGCTGCCGGTGCCGGGGTCTGTGCGAAGGGCTGGCCCAGGCAGGCGGCGCCCTGCGGGTGACGCCTGCTGCTGCCGGAGGCGCCGCCGGGGCAGCCGCCCGCCCGTTCGGCAGCCGACGCCAGAGGGCGCCGCTGCCACGTTCTTCGCGCGGCGCCCGGGGCCGCGGCGCCTTTCTGCCCTGAGGGCGCCGCCGCTCCGCTCGCCAGCTTGCCGCAAGCGCCCAGCGCCAGCCGGAGCGACTCCACCGCATTCGAGCAGCCGAAGAGCTTTCTGGAAAGCACGCTAATGCGCAGGGTGTGTGCCGGCCGTCCAGGCGCCTGGGCAGGCGCAAATAATTCCCCTTCGGGGCGCGACCTGCCGCTTCTGCCCAGCCGCAGCGGGTCCCCCCGCCAGGGCAGCGGCCCGCGGTGGTGACGGCCACGGGGACGCAAGCGTGGGGCCCTTCTGGCTGTCGCTGCGCGGCAGGTGGGTGAGCAAGGAGGGTTTGGGGAGGTTTGGGGAGTGCCGCTGTGGAGGGGAGCGACGAGCACGGCCCGGGGGGAAGAACCTCTCGTCCGTCTCCCCGCTCCCGGGGCGGTATCGCCCGTGGACCACACACCCCGCGGTGCCGATGCCTCAATATCGAACTGTATCATCAGCCCACTGCCTCCTCCAGAAATACAGGCCCTTGTCCCGGGAGCCGCGCGCAGGCCCCGAGCTGTCCCCGTCAAGTCGCAGCCCCACGCGGTGCCGCCGGCACCCCCGTGGAGCAGCAGTGGGTGACTTGTGGACCTCATCCTCCGGCTTCAGAAGCTGAGAAACCCGCAGGTGAGGAACGAATGGCAATGGGGGAAATACGATAAAAATGCAGAAGACCCCCACCCCAAAAGACAGAGAGGAAAAAGGGAACGGGTTTTAAGTTCTTGTGGCGTGCGCATCAAGCGAAAATAAAACCATGGTCCCAAGCAGCTTTTAATTTAATTAGGCATAGCAACGTAGCATGAAACAAGCAAGCACAGGGACGCGTGCTGCATGTTAACAACCATACTATGGAAAACCTTTTTGATTTATTCAACTTTGCCCTCATATGCTGCAAATGTTTATAACAATCCTTTTACTCCTTACAGGCAAGATACAGGAAAAGAGAGCCAATCTGTAATTGAATCACCTAGTCATTCAGTCACCAAGTAAGATGGACGTTATCTATTGGAAACACATAAAAGCGATTAGATTAAAGAAAGGACTGAGCGTGTTTAGGATAATCAGCGTAGCAATATAGGTAATCAAAAGTCCACCGAGTGGAAAATGCAACGCATTACTATACTGAACCCTCCTTCACACAACCCAAGAAATGTGATACCACAATGGAAAAAAGGAATTGTCATGTAGCTAAGAAAAATGAGTTAAAATAATGAACCTAAGTAGTACGCAGTACCTCCTGGGTCAAATAAAAAAAATCAGTAGTGCAGTCAGGCAAGTGTTGTATTTGCATAAAACATAAATAAAGCATAAAGGTGCATCTTTAGGGAAGGTTGTTTAACTTTTGTTTGGAAATTTGGAATCAGAAGCCCACACGGTAAAACTATATAGTACATGCACCGTGAACCTGAGATACCTGAAATGCGTTAGACCGACAGAGCCGACCTCATATGTGTGTGCCCCACAGAGCTGACCTGTGCACGAGCAGGGATCGTGTCTGGAGGATAGTGCTGGTGTGAAATTAATGTGTGTCAAAGCTACAGGCGTATCCAAGGGACATTTCGAACAACGTGGTTACTCAGCTGACAAGCAGGAACTTGTTAATCTGCCACAATTCAGGCTCATTGCATTATGTACCCACACCCTGTCCTTGGTAGACTAATTGATGAAACAACAGAAGTTGAATTTCATGGCAAAATGTGATTATCCCCAGCAGAAGCTTTACCGAGGTGGCCCTGAGGTGGTTCCCTGCGCAGACACAAGGAATAGGATGTTGACATATTGGCAGCTATTTGTCCAACTGTCTGTGAAAGGAGCTAAAATAAGGAGACAGGAAGAAAAAGCTAATAACCTGGGCCTGAAAGGACACAGACAAGGCCTTACATAGCACAGAAAGCTAGCTGGGAAATAAGCTGTGATTATTTGTACGGCATTCAAGGAATTGAGGTTTTGGCTTTATTCCACAATGCTAAGCCATGCAGTACCTCTCTCCAAGTGACAGTCCAGACACCTCAAATCAACAATGTCCAAGATTCGCTGTTTAGGCTTCCTACACCATATCCAAGAAATCTGAGGTACCTAAGGATGGATCCCACATAAGCCAACACATTACAGCAACCTATTGGAGATTATGGAGATAGTTGAATTTTACTACTTATTTTTCTCTGGAATTCAGAAGCTTTCCAGCAAACAGTGGGAAGGAACTTCTTCCTCTTTGGGGATTGACGCTCTAAGCCGTGAGCCCTGGAGCTGCATTAGGAATACTTTTTTTCTTTCAAAAACTGCAGAAGTATGTCCTTTCTTTCAGAAAATGCCCAGAGAAATCCCACTTGGTAGTGACAAGTTATGGATCCCAGAAAAGACTCTCATGAATTCTCCCTATAAATACGGCCACTTCAACACTTAAGTGCAGGTAGAGCCTTACCAACAGAAACTCTTTATCTTTTAGGACTTTTTTTGGATCATATGCCTATCTCCTGCCTACAGTTCTTTGAAGATTTTGCTCTTTGCGTACATCCTGTGTAGACAGGGCTACACTAAAGAAAGAGCTGCCTTACAAATGTGTAATTCCATTTACTGGGAGCACCTCAAAACACTCCAAACACATTGCAGTGCTAAACTCCAGGTACACTGGTATGTAATTGCAAGCCCAAACCCCTTCCCAGTCTTCTATGCCTCGATTTCCCTGCAATAGCATTCCCCCGGCGTGCTGTGCTGGTGTGAAGATAGGTACCGTGGGGCCTAGATGATGCTCAGATATCACCTGAAAACCTCTCAAGAAGGTACAGAAAAGCTCAGAAACCCGTGCAAGAGAGTAAACTGAGTCATCTTCCCAGCCACAACACCCCAAAGGCAAATACGGCAGCTGAAGACCTGGTGCCATTCACTCTTGAGGTAAGAGCACCCTGAAGGACATGGTCACCTCTTAACAAAAGGGACATCTAAGTTACCTCCCCTCAAAAAAATACAGGGCTGCATCAGAGCAGGTTTCAGAGGACGCTGCTACAGGCAAGCACTGTGGATGTGCAGAAATGACAGTCTCGATCTGCTCCTGGGAGCTGCACACAGCAGTGCAGACACAGCCAAAAACATTTGTGTTAGATATATATTGGCATTTAAATCTGAGCTAAGCTCTTTGGTTTGATTTACAGTAGAAATAGGGCATTTTTACTTTTGCAAAATCAGATCAAATCAAAACAAGTTAATTCCTATTCAGAAACCAGTAAAATATTTTTTTCCGTAGCCTTTAGAAATGAAATGTTAGTTTGACTTCCCTGTCAGCACTGAACACTGAATTACAGCTCATCTTCTCTCAGCCTAATAAGCGCTGTTTGTAGATACCAAGTCAGCTTGTATGAGGTTGGAGAATTCATCCCTGCTTCCCACCAGCTTTACTCTATCCAGCACAGTCTACATTCTTGCTTGGTGTTTATTTCCCCACTGCTTCGCTCTACGTTGCTTCACAGAGAAAAGGCACCAGCTTACCTGAGCTACCAGGACGGCCTTACATGGGAAACAGCGTTCAGCATTACAGGATAAAGTGACAATTTGGTTTTCTCAGAATTTTACCTCAAACTCAGCCGAAGTGACAAAAACCATGTTAACATATACCATAGAAGCTGATGCCTCACAGCAGAGAGCAACCTCCTAAAGGGTAGATAACAGCGAAACCAGCATGAACCAACTGTGCTGCCCACAGACCCACATTTAGCAGCTAGTGGGGGAGGAAGACCCCCACCAGGCAAACTGAGAAACAAGAGCCTCAAAATTGGAGGACAAGCCAGGATTAGGGTGAGCACAGCCTGTCCCTACACTCGCAACACCGAGCAGAGCGACCCATGGACTTGAGGACAGGATGGGCTCGACCCCTCCGGCAGGGTGGCAGCCACCAGCCCCTCACCTGACTTCCCCTTCCAGGCTCTGTGCGTCCGTTCTTCTGGGCTGAAACGCTGGGTTTTATGTCAAATCACTGCAGGAAGTGCACCTAAGCACAGAGAAAGAGGGGCTGACAGGCAGAAAGGGTGGTGGAGAGGAGGTCAGAGGCACAACAGCTCTTTTAGCGCCCGGCTGCCTCCGGGCTGCAGCATCTCATTCTTCCTCTGGCCTCAGAGCCAGCATTTCCCGCTCCCTCCAGGCTCCTTCTGTGCAAAGAAGGGAGGAAACCCAGCCCCAGGCTACTGCAGATCGAAATCGCCGCTGCCACACTGCTTCCCTGGGCAGCCTGATACGGAAAGTGGGTGCGGGACAAGAACAGCGTTTCCTGCTCTCCATGTCCCAGCAGGAAGGTCTTCCACCCTGTGAAAGCCTTTTCCTTTACCTCTGTTCTCCCCACTTCTAGAGGCACGCTTGGAGACAGCATGAGGAGCAATGTTAGCAAAACTAGTCACTTCTCATTAGTATTTTTAAATTTTATTCTTTCTATTTGTTATTGTTTATATTATTCCTTGTTGTTTTAAATCATAAATTGGATTTATTTGCATAGGATTGCATTAACTGGGTTAGCATATTTAAGTTGGATTTAATTAGTAGCGCTCTCCAACTCCTCACCTGACCCTCGGCACAGAAAGTAGCTGAGACCAATCACCCATTTCAGGCTTCTGCCTGAAACTAAAGACAAGATGATGGCTTTTGCAAATGCTCCAGGATTCAGAACAGGACCAAAAGCCACAGCAGGACGATGGTTTTGCTTCAAATCAAAACCTCAGAATAAAATAAAGAAAGAAAGGGTGCAATCATATGTGTTTATGAGAAGTTAATATTTTCAAATCCGGAGCAGAGGGAGGTCCCTGCCATATGTATCTAAATCTTGCAAAGGCCTAAAATGTAGGTCACATCTATTTAGGACACTGAGCATCCCTTTTGGCTAGTTCTACATGGCTTCACACCGAGGTACTTGAAGAGCTGTCTGGTTCAACCCGCTAGCCACTTAACATCCAATTCTGAACCGCTCTTCTCTCACCCCAGGTGATGTATAAGGTTTCTGCGGGCTTCATCTCAGAACTGAGGACTCTGCTTTCCAGAGACAGGATGGAAAACCAGGCACTGCAGTGCTGGGATGGGAGCGCATACATCTTCCAGATGCTTCCCTGAGAGCTCTCAAAGTGCTCCACTGGTAACGCTGCCTTAAAGTGAGCGTGCTAATTTAAGTCACCCGACTCGCACACAGCTCCTTTGTGTAACAAAGAATCTGGCTGATTTTACCTCGACAATTGGGTCAAAAATTAGGCAGATTCAACAGGATTATAAGGAACGATTTCTCATAGGCATATGCATGGCCAGTTCTTAATTCTGAACTTTATTATTCCTCCAAACTGCCAAGACTAACTGAATTCCTCCAAACAGTTGTTATATCAAAGCTTTTGCATGAACCTATGAATCAAAGAATACGTTCAGTCCTGTGTATATTCTTTGCTTGCTGCTAGACCCCCTGCTGATTCAGGAAAACATAGATGTAATTTTAGAGGGTCATTTTGTTAAAGTTTCCTTTGAAGACCAAGGATAAGTAGTAACTTAGACAAATACAACCAATGCAGCTAAGAACTGAACACTAAAACATGCACCAACTCGATGTTTTCATGTTACTTTAAGCTAATACATTACTTAATTGCTTACTATTCTTTGAACTAACACAGAACTTGGGAAATTTTGAGGTAGGAATACAGGAGATAAAAGGGAAGGCAAAGCATCTCATCCTCAGACGGGGTTTTACAACTATCAGATTTAATATAAAGATTATTGATATTTACAAGCTCATTTTTTACATGGCAGTCTGGGGTCTTGTTTTCAAACTAGATAGTGCATTTGGGCATTATTTTAGACTTCGGCCCAAGCAGAAGCGTAACTACAAATCAAGGGTGATTTCTGGGTGGTTTTGGTAATATGTGTCAGAAAGGATAAGTATAAATAGGCAGCAGCAATGTTTACCTTTGTGAATTAAAGTTTTCTCCTTCCATTTGATAACTTGTGGTAACATAGGGAGTAGAAATACATGTCCTCACTGCTAG